>CAWWDY010002200.1:0-128985 GCA_963942605.1 Poecilus cupreus | reverse complement strand
GAAACATGAATTTATCAGTTAGAATAGTTAAAAACAGCGTTTTTCTATGTTTTGCAAGTTTAAAACAGCAATTTTATCGTCATTTCTCATAAATCGCCGTTTCACACGAAAGAAACATGAATTTATCAGTTTGAATAATTAAAAACAGCGTTTTTCTATGTTTTTGCAAGTTTAAAACAGCAATTTTATCGTCATTTCTCATAAATCGCCGTTTCACACGAAAGAAACATGAATTTGTCAGTTTGAATAGTTCAAAACAGCGTTTTTCTATGTTTTTGCAAGTTTAAAACAGCAATTTTAGCGTCATTTCTCATAAATCGCCGTTTCACACGAAAGAAACATGAATTTGTCAGTTTGAATAGTTCAAAACAGCGTTTATCTATGTTTTTTCATGTTTAAAACAGCAATTTTATCGTCATTTCTCATAAATCGCCGTTTCACACGAAAGAAACATGAATTTGTCAGTTTGAATAGTTGAAAACAGCGTTTTTCTATGTTTTTGCAAGTTTAAAACAGCAATTTTATCGTCATTTCTCATAAATCGCCGTTTCACACGAAAGAAACATGAATTTGTCAGTTTGAATAGTTCAAAACAGCGTTTTTCTATGTTTTTGCAAGTTTAAAACAGCAATTTTATCGTCATTTCTCATAAATCGCCGTTTCACACGAAAGAAACATGAATTTGTCAGTTTGAATAGTTCAAAACAGCGTTTTTCTATGTTTTTTCATGTTTAAAACAGCAATTTTATCGTCATTTCTCATAAATCGCCGTTTCACACGAAAAAAACATGAATTTGTCAGTTTGAATAGTTAAAAACAGCGTTTTTCTATGTTTTTGCAAGTTTAAAACAGCAATTTTATCGTCATTTCTCATAAATCGCCGTTTCACACGAAAGAAACATGAATTTGTCAGTTTGAATAGTTCAATACAGCGTTTTTCTATGTTTTTTCATGTTTAAAACAGCAATTTTATCGTCATTTCTCATAAATCGCCGTTTCACACGAAAAAAACATGAATTTGTCAGTTTGAATAGTTAAAAACAGCGTTTTTCTATGTTTTTTCATGTTTAAAACAGCAATTTTATCGTCATTTCTCATAAATCGCCGTTTCACACGAAAGAAACATGAATTTATCAGTTTGAATAGTAAAAAACAGCGTTTTTCTATGTTTTTGCAAGTTTAAAACAGCAATTTTATCGTCATTTCTCATAAATCGCCGTTTCACACGAAAGAAACATGAATTTGTCAGTTTGAATAGTTCAAAACAGCGTTTTTCTATGTTTTTGCAAGTTTAAAACAGCAATTTTATCGTCATTTCTCATAAATCGCCGTTTCACACGAAAGAAACATGAATTTGTCAGTTTGAATAGTTCAAAACAGCGTTTTTCTATGTTTTTTCATGTTTAAAACAGCAATTTTATCGTCATTTCTCATAAATCGCCGTTTCACACGAAAAAAACATGAATTTGTCAGTTTGAATAGTTAAAAACAGCGCTTTTCTATGTTTTTGCAAGTTTAAAACAGCAATTTTATCGTCATTTCTCATAAATCGCCGTTTCACACGAAAGAAACATGAATTTGTCAGTTTGAATAGTTCAAAACAGCGTTTTTCTATGTTTTTGCAAGTTTAAAACAGCAATTTTATCGTCATTTCTCATAAATCGCCGTTTCACACGAAAGAAACATGAATTTGTCAGTTTGATTAGTTAAAAACAGCGTTTTTCTATGTTTTTGCAAGTTTAAAACAGCAATTTTATCGTCATTTCTCATAAATCGCCGTTTCACACGAAAAAAACATGAATTTGTCAGTTTGAATAGTTAAAAACAGCGTTTTTCTATGTTTTTTCATGTTTAAAACAGCAATTTTATCGTCATTTCTCATAAAACGCCGTTTCTCACGAAAGAAACATGAATTTATCAGTTTGAATAGTTCAAACCAGAGTTTTTCTATGTTTTTGCAAGTTTAAAACAACAGTTTTATCGTGATTTCACAAAAATCCACCGTTTCGAACGAAAGAAACCTGAATTTATCAGTTTGAATAGTTAAAAACAGCGTTTTTCTATGTTTTTGCAAGTTTAAAACAGCAATTTTATCGTCATTTCTCATAAATCGCCGTTTCACACGAAAGAAACATGAATTTATCAGTTTGAATAGTTAAAAACAGCGTTTTTCCATGTTTTTGCAAGTTTAAAACAGCAATTTTATCGTCATTTCTCATAAATCGCCGTTTCACACGAAAGAAACATGAATTTATCAGTTTGAATAGTTCAAAACAGCGTTTTTATATGTTTTTGCAAGTTTAAAACAGCAGTTTTATCGTGATTTCACAAAAATCCACCGTTTTGAACGAAAGAAACCTGAATTTATCAGTTTGAATAGTTAAAAACAGCGTTTTTCTATGTTTTCGCAAGTTTAAAACAGCAATTTTATCGTCATTTCTCATAAATCGCCGTTTCACACGAAAGAAACATGAATTTATCAGTTTGAATAGTTAAAAACAGCGTTTTTCTATGTTTTTGCAAGTTTAAAACAGCAATTTTATCGTCATTTCTCATAAATCGCCGTTTCACACGAAAGAAACATGAATTTGTCAGTTTGAATAGTTCAAAACAGCGTTTTTATATGTTTTTGCAAGTTTAAAACAGCAATTTTAGCGTCATTTCTCATAAATCGGCGTTTCACACGAAAGAAACATGAATTTGTCAGTTTCAATAGTTCAAAACAGCGTTTATCTATGTTTTTTCATGTTTAAAACAGCAATTTTATCGTCATTTCTCATAAATCGCCGTTTCACACGAAAGAAACATGAATTTGTCAGTTTGAATAGTTGAAAACAGCGTTTTTCTATGTTTTTGCAAGTTTAAAACAGCAATTTTATCGTCATTTCTCATAAATCGCCGTTTCACACGAAAGAAACATGAATTTGTCAGTTTGAATAGTTAAAAACAGCGTTTTTCTATGTTTTTGCAAGTTTAAAACAGGAATTTTATCGTCATTTCTCATAAATCGCCGTTTCACACGAAAGAAACATGAATTTATCAGTTTGAATAGTTGAAAACAGCGTTTTTCTATGTTTTTGCAAGTTTAAAACAGCAATTTTATCGTCATTTCTCATAAATCGCCGTTTCACACGAAAGAAACATGAATTTGTCAGTTTGAATAGTTCAAAACAGCGTTTTTCTATGTTTTTGCAAGTTTAAAACAGCAATTTTATCGTCATTTCTCATAAATCGCCGTTTCACACGAAAGAAACATGATTTTGTCAGTTTGAATAGTTCAAAACAGCGTTTTTCTATGTTTTTTCATGTTTAAAACAGCAATTTTATCGTCATTTCTCATAAATCGCCGTTTCACACGAAAGAAACATGAATTTGTCAGTTTGAATAGTTCAAAACAGCGTTTTTCTATGTTTTTGCAAGTTTAAAACAGCAATTTTAGCGTCATTTCTCATAAATCGCCGTTTCACACGAAAGAAACATGAATTTGTCAGTTTGAATAGTTCAAAACAGCGTTTATCTATGTTTTTTCATGTTTAAAACAGCAATTTTATCGTCATTTCTCATAAATCGCCGTTTCACACAAAAGAAACATGAATTTGTCAGTTTGAATAGTTGAAAACAGCGTTTTTCTATGTTTTTGCAAGTTTAAAACAGCAATTTTATCGTCATTTCTCATAAATCGCCGTTTCACACGAAAGAAACATGAATTTGTCAGTTTGAATAGTTAAAAACAGCGTTTTTCTATGTTTTTGCAAGTTTAAAACAGCAATTTTATCGTCTTTTCTCATAAATCGCCGTTTCACACGAAAGAAACATGAATTTATCAGTTTGAATAGTAAAAAACAGCGTTTTTCTATGTTTTTGCAAGTTTAAAACAGCAATTTTATCGTCATTTCTCATAAATCGCCGTTTCACACGAAAGAAACATGAATTTGTCAGTTTGAATAGTTCAAAACAGCGTTTTTCTATGTTTTTGCAAGTTTAAAACAGCAATTTTATAGTCATTTCTCATAAATCGCCGTTTCACACGAAAGAAACATGAATTTGTCAGTTTGAATAGTTCAAAACAGCGTATTTCTATGTTTTTTCATGTTTAAAACAGCAATTTTATCGTCATTTCTCATAAATCGCCGTTTCACACGAAAAAAACATGAATTTGTCAGTTTGAATAGTTAAAAACAGCGTTTTTCTATGTTTTTGCAAATTTAAAACAGCAATTTTATCGTCATTTCTCATAAATCGCCGTTTCACACGAAAGAAACATGAATTTTTCAGTTTGAATAGTTCAAAACAGCGTTTTTCTATGTTTTTTCATGTTTAAAACAGCAATTTTATCGTCATTTCTCATAAATCGCCGTTTCACACGAAAGAAACATGAATTTATCAGTTTGAATAGTTCAAACCAGAGTTTTTTATGTTTTTGCAAGTTTAAAACAACAGTTTTATCGTGATTTCACAAAAATCCACCGTTTCGAACGAAAGAAACCTGAATTTATCAGTTTGAATAGTTAAAAACAGCGTTTTTCTATGTTTTTGCAAGTTTAAAACAGCAATTTTATCGTCATTTCTCATAAATCGCCGTTTCACACGAAAGAAACATGAATTTATCAGTTAGAATAGTTAAAAACAGCGTTTTTCTATGTTTTTGCAAGTTTAAAACAGCAATTTTATCGTCATTTCTCATAAATCGCCGTTTCACACGAAAGAAACATGAATTTATCAGTTTGAATAGTTCAAAACAGCGTTTTTATATGTTTTTGCAAGTTTAAAACAGCAGTTTTATCGTGATTTCACAAAAATCCACCGTTTTGAACGAAAGAAACCTGAATTTATCAGTTTGAATAGTTAAAAACAGCGTTTTTCTATGTTTTTGCAAGTTTAAAACAGCAATTTTATCGTCATTTCTCATAAATCGCCGTTTCACACGAAAGAAACATGAATTTATCAGTTTGAATAGTTAAAAACAGCGTTTTTCTATGTTTTTGCAAGTTTAAAACAGCAATTTTATCGTCATTTCTCATAAATCGCCGTTTCACACGAAAGAAACATGTATTTGTCAGTTTGAATAGTTCAAAACAGCGTTTTTCTATGTTTTTGCAAGTTTAAAACAGCAATTTTAGCGTCATTTCTCATAAATCGCCGTTTCACACGAAAGAAACATGAATTTGTCAGTTTGAATAGTTCAAAACAGCGTTTATCTATGTTTTTTCATGTTTAAAACAGCAATTTTATCGTCATTTTTTATAAATCGCCGTTTCACACGAAAGAAACATGAATTTGTCAGTTTGAATAGTTGAAAACAGCGTTTTTCTATGTTTTTGCAAGTTTAAAACAGCAATTTTATCGTCATTTCTCATAAATCGCCGTTTCACACGAAAGAAACATGAATTTGTCAGTTTGAATAGTTAAAAACAGCGTTTTTCTATGTTTTTGCAAGTTTAAAACAGCAATTTTATCGTCATTTCTCATAAATCGCCGTTTCACACGAAAGAAACATGAATTTATCAGTTTGAATAGTAAAAAACAGCGTTTTTCTATGTTTTTGCAAGTTTAAAACAGGAATTTTATCGTCATTTCTCATAAATCGCCGTTTCACACGAAAGAAACATGAATTTGTCAGTTTGAATAGTTCAAAACAGCGTTTTTCTATGTTTTTGCAAGTTTAAAACAGCAATTTTATCGTCATTTCTCATAAATCGCCGTTTCACACGAAAGAAACATGAATTTGTCAGTTTGAATAGTTCAAAACAGCGTTTTTCTATGTTTTTTCATGTTTAAAACAGCAATTTTATCGTCATTTCTCATAAATCGCCGTTTCACACGAAAAAAACATGAATTTGTCAGTTTGAATAGTTAAAAACAGCGTTTTTCTATGTTTTTGCAAGTTTAAAACAGCAATTTTATCGTCATTTCTCATAAATCGCCGTTTCACACGAAAGAAACATGAATTTGTCAGTTTGAATAGTTCAAAACAGCGTTTTTCTATGTTTTTTCATGTTTAAAACAGCAATTTTATCGTCATTTCTCATAAATCGCCGTTTCACACGAAAAAAACATGAATTTGTCAGTTTGAATAGTTAAAAACAGCGTTTTTTCTATGTTTTTTCATGTTTAAAACAGCAATTTTATCGTCATTTCTCATAAATCGCCGTTTCACACGAAAGAAACATGAATTTATCAGTTTGAATAGTAAAAAACAGCGTTTTTCTATGTTTTTGCAAGTTTAAAACAGCAATTTTAGCGTCATTTCTCATAAATCGCCGTTTCACACGAAAGAAACATGAATTTGTCAGTTTGAATAGTTCAAAACAGCGTTTATCTATGTTTTTTCATGTTTAAAACAGCAATTTTATCGTCATTTCTCATAAATCGCCGTTTCACACGAAAGAAACATGAATTTGTCAGTTTGAATAGTTGAAAACAGCGTTTTTCTATGTTTTTGCAAGTTTAAAACAGCAATTTTATCGTCATTTCTCATAAATCGCCGTTTCACACGAAAGAAACATGAATTTGTCAGTTTGAATAGTTAAAAACAGCGTTTTTCTATGTTTTTGCAAGTTTAAAACAGCAATTTTATCGTCATTTCTCATAAATCGCCGTTTTACACGAAAGAAACATGAATTTATCAGTTTGAATAGTAAAAAACAGCGTTTTTTATGTTTTTGCAAGTTTAAAACAGCAATTTTATCGTCATTTCTCATAAATCGCCGTTTCACACGAAAGAAACATGAATTTGTCAGTTTGAATAGTTCAAACCAGCGTTTTTCTATGTTTTTGCAAGTTTAAAACAGCAATTTTATCGTCATTTCTCATAAATCGCCGTTTCACACGAAAGAAACATGAATTTGTCAGTTTGAATAGTTCAAAACAGCGTTTTTCTATGTTTTTGCAAGTTTAAAACAGCAATTTTATCGTCATTTCTCATAAATCGCCGTTTCACACGAAAGAAACATGAATTTGTCAGTTTGAATAGTTCAAAACAGCGTTTTTCTATGTTTTTTCATGTTTAAAACAGCAATTTTATCGTCATTTCTCATAAATCGCCGTTTCACACGAAAAAAAACATGAATTTGTCAGTTTGAATAGTTAAAAACAGCGTTTTTCTATGTTTTTTCATGTTTAAAACAGCAATTTTATCGTCATTTCTCGTAAATCGCCGTTTCACACGAAAGAAACATGAATTTATCAGTTTGAATAGTTCAAACCAGAGTTTTTCTAAGTTTTTGCAAGTTTAAAACAACAGTTTTATCGTGATTTCACAAAAATCCACCGTTTCGAACGAAAGAAACCTGAATTTATCAGTTTGAATAGTTAAAAACAGCGTTTTTCTATGTTTTTGCAAGTTTAAAACAGCAATTTTATCGTCATTTCTCATAAATCGCCGTTTCACACGAAAGAAACATGAATTTATCAGTTTGAATAGTTAAAAACAGCGTTTTTCTATGTTTTTGCAAGTTTAAAACAGCAATTTTATCGTCATTTCTCATAAATCGCCGTTTCACACGAAAGAAACATGAATTTATCAGTTTGAATAGTTCAAAACAGCGTTTTTATATGTTTTTGCAAGTTTAAAACAGCAGTTTTATCGTGATTTCACAAAAATCCACCGTTTTGAACGAAAGAAACCTGAATTTATCAGTTTGAATAGTTAAAAACAGCGTTTTTCTATGTTTTTGCAAGTTTAAAACAGCAATTTTATCGTCATTTCTCATAAATCGCCGTTTCACACGAAAGAAACATGAATTTGTCAGTTTGAATAGTTGAAAACAGCGTTTTTCTATGTTTTTGCAAGTTTAAAACAGCAATTTTATCGTCATTTCTCATAAATCGCCGTTTCACACGAAAGAAACATGAATTTGTCAGTTTGAATAGTTAAAAACAGCGTTTTTCTATGTTTTTGAAAGTTTAAAACAGCAATTTTATCGTCATTTCTCATAAATCGCCGTTTCACACGAAAGAAACATGAATTTGTCAGTTTGAATAGTAAAAAACAGCGTTTTTCTATGTTTTTGCAAGTTTAAAACAGCAATTTTAGCGTCATTTCTCATAAATCGCCGTTTCACACGAAAGAAACATGAATTTGTCAGTTTGAATAGTTCAAAACAGCGTTTATCTATGTTTTTTCATGTTTAAAACAGCAATTTTATCGTCATTTCTCATAAATCGCCGTTTCACACGAAAGAAACATGAATTTGTCAGTTTGAATAGTTGAAAACAGCGTTTTTCTATGTTTTTGCAAGTTTAAAACAGCAATTTTATCGTCATTTCTCATAAATCGCCGTTTCACACGAAAGAAACATGAATTTGTCAGTTTGAATAGTTAAAAACAGCGTTTTTCTATGTTTTTGCAAGTTTAAAACAGCAATTTTATCGTCATTTCTCATAAATCGCCGTTTCCCACGAAAGAAACATGAATTTATCAGTTTGAATAGTAAAAAACAGCGTTTTTCTATGTTTTTGCAAGTTTAAAACAGCAATTTTATCGTCATTTCTCATAAATCGCCGTTTCACATGAAAGAAACATGAATTTATCAGTTTGAATAGTTAAAAACAGCGTTTTTCTATGTTTTTGCAAGTTTAAAACAGCAATTTTATCGTCATTTCTCATAAATCGCCGTTTCACACGAAAGAAACATGAATTTATCAGTTTGAATAGTTCAAAACAGCGTTTTTCTATGTTTTTGCAAGTTTAAAACAGCAATTTTAGCGTCATTTCTCATAAATCGCCGTTTCACACGAAAGAAACATGAATTTATCAGTTTGAATAGTTAAAAACAGCGTTTTTCTATGTTTTTGCAAGTTTAAAACAGCAATTTTATCGTCATTTCTCATAAATCGCCGTTTCACACGAAAGAAACATGAATTTATCAGTTTGAATAGTTCAAAACAGCGTTTTTATATGTTTTTGCAAGTTTAAAACAGCAGTTTTATCGTGATTTCACAAAAATCCACCGTTTTGAACGAAAGAAACCTGAATTTATCAGTTTGAATAGTTAAAAACAGCGTTTTTCTATGTTTTTGCAAATTTAAAACAGCAATTTATCGTCATTTCTCATAAATCGCCGTTTCACACAAAAGAAACATGAATTTATCAGTTTGAATAGTTAAAAACAGCGTTTTTCTATGTTTTTGCAAGTTTAAAACAGCAATTTTATCGTCATTTCTCATAAATCGCCGTTTCACACGAAAGAAACATGAATTTGTCAGTTTGAATAGTTCAAAACAGCGTTTTTCTATGTTTTTGCAAGTTTAAAACAGCAATTTTATCGTCATTTCTCATAAATCGCCGTTTCACACGAAAGAAACATGAATTTGTCAGTTTAAATAGTTCAAAACAGCGTTTTTCTATGTTTTTTCATGTTTAAAACAGCAATTTTATCGTCATTTCTCATAAATCGCCGTTTCACACGAAAAAAACATGAATTTGTCAGTTTGAATAGTTAAAAACAGCGTTTTTCTATGTTTTTGCAAGTTTAAAACAGCAATTTTATCGTCATTTCTCATAAATCGCCGTTTCACACGAAAGAAACATGAATTTGTCAGTTTGAATAGTTCAAAACAGCGTTTTTCTATGTTTTTTCATGTTTAAAACAGCAATTTTATCGTCATTTCTCATAAATCGCCGTTTCACACGAAAAAAACATGAATTTGTCAGTTTGAATAGTTAAAAACAGCGTTTTTCTATGTTTTTTCATGTTTAAAACAGCAATTTTATCGTCATTTCTCATAAATCGCCGTTTCACACGATAGAAACATGAATTTATCAGTTTGAATAGTTCAAAACAGAGTTTTTCTATGTTTTTGCAAGTTTAAAACAACAGTTTTATCGTGATTTCACAAAAATCCACCGTTTCGAACGAAAGAAACCTGAATTTAACAGTTTGAATAGTTAAAAACAGCGTTTTTCTATGTTTTTGCAAGTTTAAAACAGCAATTTTATCGTCATTTCTCATAAATCGCCGTTTCACACGAAAGAAACATGAATTTATCAGTTTGAATAGTTAAAAACAGCGTTTTTCTATGTTTTTGCAAGTTTAAAACAGCAATTTTATCGTCATTTCTCATAAATCGCCGTTTCACACGAAAGAAACATGAATTTATCAGTTTGAATAGTTCAAAACAGCGTTTTTATATGTTTTTGCAAGTTTAAAACAGCAGTTTTATCGTCATTTCTCATAAATCGCCGTTTAACACGAAAGAAACATGAATTTGTCAGTTTGAATAGTTCAAAACAGCGTTTTTCTATGTTTTTGCAAGTTTAAAACAGCAATTTTAGCGTCATTTCTCATAAATCGCCGTTTCACACGAAAGAAACATGAATTTGTCAGTTTGAATATTTCAAAACAGCGTTTATCTATGTTTTTTCATGTTTAAAACAGCAATTTTATCGTCATTTCTCATAAATCGCCGTTTCACACGAAAGAAACATGAATTTGTCAGTTTGAATAGTTGAAAACAGCGTTTTTCTATGTTTTTGCAAGTTTAAAACAGCAATTTTATCGTCATTTCTCATAAATCGCCGTTTCACACGAAAGAAACATGAATTTGTCAGTTTGAATAGTTAAAAACAGCGTTTTTCTATGTTTTTGCAAGTTTAAAACAGCAATTTTATCGTCATTTCTCATAAATCGCCGTTTCATACGAAAGAAACATGAATTTATCAGTTTGGATAGTAAAAAACAGCGTTTTTCTATGTTTTTGCAAGTTTAAAACAGCAATTTTATCGTCATTTCTCATAAATCGCCGTTTCACACGAAAGAAACATGAATTTGTCAGTTTGAGTAGTTCAAAACAGCGTTTTTCTATGTTTTTGCAAGTTTAAAACAGCAATTTTATCGTCATTTCTCATAAATCGCCGTTTCACACGAAAGAAACATGAATTTGTCAGTTTGAATAGTTCAAAACAGCGTTTTTCTATGTTTTTTCATGTTTAAAACAGCAATTTTATCGTCATTTCTCATAAATCGCCGTTTCACACGAAAGAAACATGAATTTATCAGTTTGAATAGTTCAAAACAGAGTTTTTCTATGTTTTTGCAAGTTTAAAACAGCAATTTTAGCGTCATTTCTCATAAATCGCCGTTTCACACGAAAGAAACATGAATTTATCAGTTTGAATAGTTAAAAACAGCGTTTTTCTATGTTTTTGCAAGTTTAAAACAGCAATTTTATCGTCATTTCTCATAAATCGCCGTTTCACACGAAAGAAACATGAATTTGTCAGTTTGAATAGTTCAAAACAGCGTTTTTCTATGTTTTTGCAAGTTTAAAACAGCAATTTTATCGTCATTTCTCATAAATCGCCGTTTCACACGAAAGAAACATGAATTTATCAGTTTGAATAGTTCAAAACAGCGTTTTTATATGTTTTTGCAAGTTTAAAACAGCAGTTTTATCGTGATTTCACAAAAATCCACCGTTTTGAACGAAAGAAACCTGAATTTATCAGTTTGAATAGTTAAAAACAGCGTTTTTCTATGTTTTTGCAAGTTTAAAACAGCAATTTTATCGTCATTTCTCATAAATCGCCGTTTCACACGAAAGAAACATGAATTTATCAGTTTGAATAGTTAAAAACAGCGTTTTTCTATGTTTTTGCAAGTTTAAAACGGCAATTTTATCGTCATTTCTCATAAATCGCCGTTTCACACGAAAGAAACATGAATTTGTCAGTTTGAATAGTTCAAAACAGCGTTTTTCTATGTTTTTGCAAGTTTAAAACAGCAATTTTATCGTCATTTCTCATAAATCGCCGTTTCACACGAAAGAAACATGAATTTGTCAGTTTGAATAGTTCAAAACAGCGTTTTTCTATGTTTTTTCATGTTTAAAACAGCAATTTTATCGTCATTTCTCATAAATCGCCGTTTCACACGAAAAAAACATGAATTTGTCAGTTTGAATAGTTAAAAACAGCGTTTTTCTATGTTTTTGCCAGTTTAAAACAGCAATTTTATCGTCATTTCTCATAATCGCCGTTTCACACGAAAGAAACTTGAATTTGTCAGTTTGAATAGTTCAAAACAGCGTTTTTCTATGTTTTTTCATGTTTAAAACAGCAATTTTATCGTCATTTCTCATAAATCGCCGTTTCACACGAAAAAAACATGAATTTGTCAGTTTGAATAGTTAAAAACAGCGTTTTTCTATGTTTTTTCATGTTTAAAACAGCAATTTTATCGTCATTTCTCATAAATCGCCGTTTCACACGAAAGAAACATGAATTTATCAGTTTGAATAGTTCAAAACAGAGTTTTTCTATGTTTTTGCAAGTTTAAAACAACAGTTTTATCGTGATTTCACAAAAATCCACCGTTTCGAACGAAAGAAACCTGAATTTATCAGTTTGAATAGTTAAAAACAGCGTTTTTTTATGTTTTTGCAAGTTTAAAACAGCAATTTTATCGTCATTTCTCATAAATCGCCGTTTCACACGAAAGAAACATGAATTTATCAGTTTGAATAGTTAAAAACAGCGTTTTTCTATGTTTTTGCAAGTTTAAAACAGCAATTTTATCGTCATTTCTCATAAATCGCCGTTTCACACGAAAGAAACATGAATTTATCAGTTTGAATAGTTCAAAACAGCGTTTTTATATGTTTTTGCAAGTTTAAAACAGCAGTTTTATCGTGATTTCACATAAATCCACCGTTTTGAACGAAAGAAACCTGAATTTATCAGTTTGAATAGTTAAAAACAGCGTTTTTCTATGTTTTTGCAAGTTTAAAACAGCAATTTTATCGTCATTTCTCATAAATCGCCGTTTCACACGAAAGAAACATGAATTTATCAGTTTGAATAGTTAAAAACAGCGTTTTTCTATGTTTTTGCAAGTTTAAAACAGCAATTTTATCGTCATTTCTCATAAATCGCCGTTTCACACGAAAGAAACATGAATTTGTCAGTTTGAATATTTCAAAACAGCGTTTTTCTATGTTTTTGCAAGTTTAAAACAGCAATTTTAGCGTCATTTCTCATAAATCGCCGTTTCACACGAAAGAAACATGAATTTGTCAGTTTGAATAGTTCAAAACAGCGTTTATCTATGTTTTTTCATGTTTAAAACAGCAATTTTATCGTCATTTCTCATAAATCGCCGTTTCACACGAAAGAAACATGAATTTGTCAGTTTGAATAGTTAAAAACAGCGTTTTTATATGTTTTTGCAAGTTTAAAACAGCAGTTTTATCGTGATTTCACAAAAATCCACCGTTTTGAACGAAAGAAACCTGAATTTATCAGTTTGAATAGTTAAAAACAGCGTTTTTCTATGTTTTTGCAAGTTTAAAACAGCAATTTTATCGTCATTTCTCATAAATCGCCGTTTCACACGAAAGAAACATGAATTTATCAGTTTGAATAGTTAAAAACAGCGTTTTTCTATGTTTTTGCAAGTTTAAAACAGCAATTTTATCGTCATTTCTCATAAATCGCCGTTTCACACGAAAGAAACATGAATTTGTCAGTTTGAATAGTTCAAAACAGCGTTTTTCTATGTTTTTGCAAGTTTAAAACAGCAATTTTAGCGTCATTTCTCATAAATCGCCGTTTCACACGAAAGAAACATGAATTTGTCAGTTTGAATAGTTCAAAACAGCGTTTATCTATGTTTTTTCATGTTTAAAACAGCAATTTTATCGTCATTTCTCATAAATCGCCGTTTCACACAAAAGAAACATGAATTTGTCAGTTTGAATAGTTGAAAACAGCGTTTTTCTATGTTTTTGCAAGTTTAAAACAGCAATTTTATCGTCATTTCTCATAAATCGCCGTTTCACACGAAAGAAACATGAATTTGTCAGTTTGAATAGTTAAAAACAGCGTTTTTCTATGTTTTTGCAAGTTTAAAACAGCAATTTTATCGTCTTTTCTCATAAATCGCCGTTTCACACGAAAGAAACATGAATTTATCAGTTTGAATAGTAAAAAACAGCGTTTTTCTATGTTTTTGCAAGTTTAAAACAGCAATTTTATCGTCATTTCTCATAAATCGCCGTTTCACACGAAAGAAACATGAATTTGTCAGTTTGAATAGTTCAAAACAGCGTTTTTCTATGTTTTTGCAAGTTTAAAACAGCAATTTTATAGTCATTTCTCATAAATCGCCGTTTCACACGAAAGAAACATGAATTTGTCAGTTTGAATAGTTCAAAACAGCGTTTTTCTATGTTTTTTCATGTTTAAAACAGCAATTTTATCGTCATTTCTCATAAATCGCCGTTTCACACGAAAAAAACATGAATTTGTCAGTTTGAATAGTTAAAAACAGGGTTTTTCTATGTTTTTGCAAATTTAAAACAGCAATTTTATCGTCATTTCTCATAAATCGCCGTTTCACACGAAAGAAACATGAATTTTTCAGTTTGAATAGTTCAAAACAGCGTTTTTCTATGTTTTTTCATGTTTAAAACAGCAATTTTATCGTCATTTCTCATAAATCGCCGTTTCACACGAAAGAAACATGAATTTATCAGTTTGAATAGTTCAAAACAGAGTTTTTCTATGTTTTTGCAAGTTTAAAACAACAGTTTTATCGTGATTTCACAAAAATCCACCGTTTCGAACGAAAGAAACCTGAATTTATCAGTTTGAATAGTTAAAAACAGCGTTTTTCTATGTTTTTGCAAGTTTAAAACAGCAATTTTATCGTCATTTCTCATAAATCGCCGTTTCACACGAAAGAAACATGAATTTATCAGTTTGAATAGTTAAAAACAGCGTTTTTCTATGTTTTTGCAAGTTTAAAACAGCAATTTTATCGTCATTTCTCATAAATCGCCGTTTCACACGAAAGAAACATGAATTTATCAGTTTGAATAGTTCAAAACAGCGTTTTTATATGTTTTTGCAAGTTTAAAACAGCAGTTTTATCGTGATTTCACAAAAATCCACCGTTTTGAACGAAAGAAACCTGAATTTATCAGTTTGAATAGTTAAAAACAGCGTTTTTCTATGTTTTTGCAAGTTTAAAACAGCAATTTTATCGTCATTTCTCATAAATCGCCGTTTCACACGAAAGAAACATGAATTTATCAGTTTGAATAGTTAAAAACAGCGTTTTTCTATGTTTTTGCAAGTTTAAAACAGCAATTTTATCGTCATTTCTCATAAAACGCCGTTTCACACGAAAGAAACATGAATTTGTCAGTTTGAATAGTTCAAAACAGCGTTTATCTATGTTTTTTCATGTTTAAAACAGCAATTTTATCGTCATTTCGCATAAATCGCCGTTTCACACGAAAGAAACATGAATTTGTCAGTTTGAATAGTTGAAAACAGCGTTTTTCTATGTTTTTGCAAGTTTAAAACAGCAATTTTATCGTCATTTCTCATAAATCGCCGTTTCACACGAAAGAAACATGAATTTGTCAGTTTGAATAGTTAAAAACAGCGTTTTTATATGTTTTTGCAAGTTTAAAACAGCAGTTTTATCGTGATTTCACAAAAATCCACCGTTTTGAACGAAAGAAACCTGAATTTATCAGTTTGAATAGTTAAAAACAGCGTTTTTCTATGTTTTTGCAAGTTTAAAACAGCAATTTTATCGTCATTTCTCATAAATCGCCGTTTCACACGAAAGAAACATGAATTTATCAGTTTGAATAGTAAAAAACAGCGTTTTTCTATGTTTTTGCAAGTTTAAAACAGCAATTTTATCGTCATTTCTCATAAATCGCCGTTTCACACGAAAGAAACATGAATTTGTCAGTTTGAATAGTTCAAAACAGCGTTTTTCTATGTTTTTGCAAGTTTAAAACAGCAATTTTATCGTCATTTCTCATAAATCGCCGTTTCACACGAAAGAAACATGAATTTGTCAGTTTGAATAGTTCAAAACAGCGTTTTTCTATGTTTTTTCATGTTTAAAACAGCAATTTTATCGTCATTTCTCATAAATCGCCGTTTCTCACGAAGAAAACATGAATTTGTCAGTTTGAATAGTTAAAAACAGCGTTTTTCTATGTTTTTGCAAATTTAAAACAGCAATTTTATCGTCATTTCTCATAAATCGCCGTTTCACACGAAAGAAACATGAATTTTTCAGTTTGAATAGTTCAAAACAGCGTTTTTCTATGTTTTTTCATGTTTAAAACAGCAATTTTATCGTCATTTCTCATAAATCGCCGCTTCACACGAAAAAAACATGAATTTGTCAGTTTGAATAGTTAAAAACAGCGTTTTTCTATGTTTTTTCATGTTTAAAACAGCAATTTTATCGTCATTTCTCATAAATCGCCGTTTCACACGAAAGAAACATGAATTTATCAGTTTGAATAGTTCAAAACAGAGTTTTTCTATGTTTTTGCAAGTTTAAAACAACAGTTTTATCGTGATTTCACAAAAATCCACCGTTTCGAACGAAAGAAACCTGAATTTATCAGTTTGAATAGTTAAAAACAGCGTTTTTCTATGTTTTTGCAAGTTTAAAACAGCAATTTTATCGTCATTTCTCATAAATCGCCGTTTCACACGAAAGAAACATGAATTTATCAGTTTGAATAGTTAAAAACAGCGTTTTTCTATGTTTTTGCAAGTTTAAAACAGCAATTTTATCGTCATTTCTCATAAATCGCCGTTTCACACGAAAGAAACATGAATTTATCAGTTTGAATAGTTCAAAACAGCGTTTTTATATGTTTTTGCAAGTTTAAAACAGCAGTTTTATCGTGATTTCACAAAAATCCACCGTTTTGAACGAAAGAAACCTGAATTTATCAGTTTGAATAGTTAAAAACAACGTTTTTCTATGTTTTTGCAAGTTTAAAACAGCAATTTCATCGTCATTTCTCATAAATCGCCGTTTCACACGAAAGAAACATGAATTTATCAGTTTGAATAGTTAAAAACAGCGTTTTTCTATGTTTTTGCAAGTTTAAAACAGCAATTTTATCGTCATTTCTCATAAATCGCCGTTTCACACGAAAGAAACATGAATTTGTCAGTTTGAATAGTTCAAAACAGCGTTTTTCTATGTTTTTGCAAGTTTAAAACAGCAATTTTAGCGTCATTTCTCATAAATCGCCGTTTCACACAAAAGAAACATGAATTTGTCAGTTTGAATACTTCAAAACAGCGTTTATCTATGTTTTTTCATGTTTAAAACAGCAATTTTATCGTCATTTCTCATAAATCGTCGTTTCACACGTAAGAAACATGAATTTGTCAGTTTGAATAGTTGAAAACAGCGTTTTTCTATGTTTTTGCAAGTTTAAAACAGCAATTTTATCGTCATTTCTCATAAATCGCCGTTTCACACGAAAGAAACATGAATTTGTCAGTTTGAATAGTTAAAAACAGCGTTTTTATATGTTTTTGCAAGTTTAAAACAGCAGTTTTATCGTGATTTCACAAAAATCCACCGATTTGAACGAAAGAAACCTGAATTTATCAGTTTGAATAGTTAAAAACAGCGTTTTTCTATGTTTTTGCAAGTTTAAAACAGCAATTTTATCGTCATTTCTCATAAATCGCCGTTTCACACGAAAGAAACATGAATTTATCAGTTTGAATAGTTAAAAACAGCGTTTTTCTATGTTTTTGCAAGTTTAAAACAGCAATTTTATCGTCATTTCTCATAAATCGCCGTTTCACACGAAAGAAACATGAATTTGTCAGTTTGAATAGTTCAAAACAGCGTTTTTCTATGTTTTTGCAAGTTTAAAACAGCAATTTTAGCGTCATTTCTCATAAATCGCCGTTTCACACGAAAGAAACATGAATTTGTCAGTTTGAATAGTTCAAAACAGCGTTTATCTATGTTTTTTCATGTTTAAAACAGCAATTTTATCGTCATTTCTCATAAATCGCCGTTTCACACGAAAGAAACATGAATTTGTCAGTTTGAATAGTTGAAAACAGCGTTTTTCTATGTTTTTGCAAGTTTAAAACAGCAATTTTATCGTCATTTCTCATAAATCGCCGTTTCACACGAAAGAAACATGAATTTGTCAGTTTGAATAGTTAAAAACAGCGTTTTTCTATGTTTTTGCAAGTTTAAAACAGCAATTTTATCGTCTTTTCTCATAAATCGCCGTTTCACACGAAAGAAACATGAATTTATCAGTTTGAATAGTAAAAAACAGCGTTTTTCTATGTTTTTGCAAGTTTAAAACAGCAATTTTATCGTCATTTCTCATAAATCGCCGTTTCACACGAAAGAAACATGAATTTGTCAGTTTGAATAGTTCAAAACAGCGTTTTTCTATGTTTTTGCAAGTTTAAAACAGCAATTTTATCGTCATTTCTCATAAATCGCCGTTTCACACGAAAGAAACATGAATTTGTCAGTTTGAATAGTTCAAAACAGCGTTTTTCTATGTTTTTTCATGTTTAAAACAGCAATTTTATCGTCATTTCTCATAAATCGCCGTTTCTCACGAAGAAAACATGAATTTGTCAGTTTGAATAGTTAAAAACAGGGTTTTTCTATGTTTTTGCAAATTTAAAACAGCAATTTTATCGTCATTTCTCATAAATCGCCGTTTCACACGAAAGAAACATGAATTTTTCAGTTTGAATAGTTAAAAACAGCGTTTTTCTATGTTTTTTCATGTTTAAAACAGCAATTTTATCGTCATTTCTCATAAATCGCCGTTTCACACGAAAAAAACATGAATTTGTCAGTTTGAATAGTTAAAAACAGCGTTTTTCTATGTTTTTCTATGTTTAAAACAGCAATTTTATCGTCATTTCTCATAAATCGCCGTTTCACACGAAAGAAACATGAATTTATCAGTTTGAATAGTTCAAAACAGAGGTTTTCTATGTTTTTGCAAGTTTAAAACAACAGTTTTATCGTGATTTCACAAAAATCCACCGTTTCGAACGAAAGAAACCTGAATTTATCAGTTTGAATAGTTAAAAACAGCGTTTTTCTATGTTTTTGCAAGTTTAAAACAGCAATTTTATCGTCATTTCTCATAAATCGCCATTTCACACGAAAGAAACATGAATTTATCAGTTTGAATAGTTAAAAACAGCGTTTTTCTATGTTTTTGCAAGTTTAAAACAGCAATTTTATCGTAATTTCTCATAAATCGCCGTTTCACACGAAAGAAACATGAATTTATCAGTTTGAATAGTTCAAAACAGCGTTTTTATATGTTTTTGCAAGTTTAAAACAGCAGTTTTATCGTGATTTCACAAAAATCCACCGTTTTGAACGAAAGAAACCTGAATTTATCAGTTTGAATAGTTAAAAACAGCGTTTTTCTATGTTTTTGCAAGTTTAAAACAGCAATTTTATCGTCATTTCTCATAAATCGCCGTTTCACACGAAAGAAACATGAATTTGTCAGTTTGAATAGTTCAAAACAGCGTTTATCTATGTTTTTTCATGTTTAAAACAGCAATTTTATCGTCATTTCGCATAAATCGCCGTTTCACACGAAAGAAACATGAATTTGTCAGTTTGAATAGTTGAAAACAGCGTTTTTCTATGTTTTTGCAAGTTTAAAACAGCAATTTTATCGTCATTTCTCATAAATCGCCGTTTCACACGAAAGAAACATGAATTTGTCAGTTTGAATAGTTAAAAACAGCGTTTTTCTATGTTTTTGCAAGTTTAAAACAGCAATTTTATCGTCATTTCTCATAAATCGCCGTTTCACACGAAAGAAACATGAATTTATCAGTTTGAATAGTAAAAAACAGCGTTTTTCTATGTTTTTGCAAGTTTAAAACAGCAATTTTATCGTCATTTCTCATAAATCGCCGTTTCACACGAAAGAAACATGAATTTGTCAGTTTGAATAGTTCAAAACAGCGTTTTTCTATGTTTTTGCAAGTTTAAAACAGCAATTTTATCGTCATTTCTCATAAATCGCCGTTTCACACGAAAGAAACATGAATTTGTCAGTTTGAATAGTTCAAAACAGCGTTTTTCTATGTTTTTTCATGTTTAAAACAGCAATTTTATCGTCATTTCTCATAAATCGCCGTTTCTCACGAAGAAAACATGAATTTGTCAGTTTGAATAGTTAAAAACAGCGCTTTTCTATGTTTTTGCAAATTTAAAACAGCAATTTTATCGTCATTTCTCATAAATCGCCGTTTCACACGAAAGAAACATGAATTTTTCAGTTTGAATAGTTCAAAACAGCGTTTTTCTATGTTTTTTCATGTTTAAAACAGCAATTTTATCGTCATTTCTCATAAATCGCCGCTTCACACGAAAAAAACATGAATTTAACAGTTTGAATAGTTAAAAACAGCGTTTTTCTATGTTTTTTCATGTTTAAAACAGCAATTTTATCGTCATTTCTCATAAATCGCCGTTTCACACGAAAGAAACATGAATTTATCAGTTTGAATAGTTCAAAACAGAGTTTTTCTATGTTTTTGCAAGTTTAAAACAACAGTTTTATCGTGATTTCACAAAAATCCACCGTTTCGAACGAAAGAAACCTGAATTTATCAGTTTGAATAGTTAAAAACAGCGTTTTTCTATGTTTTTGCAAGTTTAAAACAGCAATTTTATCGTCATTTCTCATAAATCGCCGTTTCACACGAAAGAAACATGAATTTATCAGTTTGAATAGTTAAAAACAGCGTTTTTCTATGTTTTTGCAAGTTTAAAACAGCAATTTTATCGTCATTTCTCATAAATCGCCGTTTCACACGAAAGAAACATGAATTTGTCAGTTTGAATAGTTCAAAACAGCGTTTTTCTATGTTTTTGCAAGTTTAAAACAGCAATTTTAGCGTCATTTCTCATAAATCGCCGTTTCACACGAAAGAAACATGAATTTGTCAGTTTGAATAGTTCAAAACAGCGTTTATCTATGTTTTTTCATGTTTAAAACAGCAATTTTATCGTCATTTCTCATAAATCGTCGTTTCACACGAAAGAAACATGAATTTGTCAGTTTGAATAGTTGAAAACAGCGTTTTTCTATGTTTTTGCAAGTTTAAAACAGCAATTTTATCGTCATTTCTCATAAATCGCCGTTTCACACGAAAGAAACATGAATTTGTCAGTTTGAATAGTTAAAAACAGCGTTTTTATATGTTTTTGCAAGTTTAAAACAGCAGTTTTATCGTGATTTCACAAAAATCCACCGTTTTGAACGAAAGAAACCTGAATTTATCAGTTTGAATAGTTAAAAACAGCGTTTTTCTATGTTTTTGCAAGTTTAAAACAGCAATTTTATCGTCATTTCTCATAAATCGCCGTTTCACACGAAAGAAACATGAATTTGTCAGTTTGAATAGTTCAAAACAGCGTTTATCTATGTTTTTTCATGTTTAAAACAGCAATTTTATCGTCATTTCGCATAAATCGCCGTTTCACACGAAAGAAACATGAATTTGTCAGTTTGAATAGTTGAAAACAGCGTTTTTCTATGTTTTTGCAAGTTTAAAACAGCAATTTTATCGTCATTTCTCATAAATCGCCGTTTCACACGAAAGAAACATGAATTTGTCAGTTTGAATAGTTAAAAACAGCGTTTTTCTATGTTTTTGCAAGTTTAAAACAGCAATTTTATCGTCATTTCTCATAAATCGCCGTTTCACACGAAAGAAACATGAATTTATCAGTTTGAATAGTAAAAAACAGCGTTTTTCTATGTTTTTGCAAGTTTAAAACAGCAATTTTATCGTCATTTCTCATAAATCGCCGTTTCACACGAAAGAAACATGAATTTGTCAGTTTGAATAGTTCAAAACAGCGTTTTCTATGTTTTTGCAAGTTTAAAACAGCAATTTTATCGTCATTTCTCATAAATCGCCGTTTCACACGAAAGAAACATGAATTTGTCAGTTTGAATAGTTCAAAACAGCGTTTTTTCTATGTTTTTTCATGTTTAAAACAGCAATTTTATCGTCATTTCTCATAAATCGCCGTTTCTCACGAAGAAAACATGAATTTGTCAGTTTGAATAGTTAAAAACAGCGTTTTTCTATGTTTTTGCAAATTTAAAACAGCAATTTTATCGTCATTTCTCATAAATCGCCGTTTCACACGAAAGAAACATGAATTTTTCAGTTTGAATAGTTCAAAACAGCGTTTTTCTATGTTTTTTCATGTTTAAAACAGCAATTTTATCGTCATTTCTCATAAATCGCCGCTTCACACGAAAAAAACATGAATTTGTCAGTTTGAATAGTTAAAAACAGCGTTTTTCTATGTTTTTTCATGTTTAAAACAGCAATTTTATCGTCATTTCTCATAAATCGCCGTTTCACACGAAAGAAACATGAATTTATCAGTTTGAATAGTTCAAAACAGAGTTTTTCTATGTTTTTGCAAGTTTAAAACAACAGTTTTATCGTGATTTCACAAAAATCCACCGTTTTGAACGAAAGAAACCTGAATTTATCAGTTTGAATAGTTAAAAACAGCGTTTTTCTATGTTTTTGCAAGTTTAAAACAGCAATTTTATCGTCATTTCTCATAAATCGCCGTTTCACACGAAAGAAACATGAATTTATCAGTTTGAATAGTTAAAAACAGCGTTTTTCTATGTTTTTGCAAGTTTAAAACAGCAATTTTATCGTCATTTCTCATAAATCGCCGTTTCACACGAAAGAAACATGAATTTATCAGTTTGAATAGTTCAAAACAGCGTTTTTATATGTTTTTGCAAGTTTAAAACAGCAGTTTTATCGTGATTTCACAAAAATCCACCGTTTTGAACGAAAGAAACCTGAATTTATCAGTTTGAATAGTTAAAAACAGCGTTTTTCTATGTTTTTGCAAGTTTAAAACAGCAATTTTATCGTCATTTCTCATAAATCGCCGTTTCACACGAAAGAAACATGAATTTATCAGTTTGAATAGTTAAAAACAGCGTTTTTCTATGTTTTTGCAAGTTTAAAACAGCAATTTTATCGTCATTTCTCATAAATCGCCGTTTCACACGAAAGAAACATGAATTTGTCAGTTTGAATAGTTCAAAACAGCGTTTTTCTATGTTTTTGCAAGTTTAAAACAGCAATTTTAGCGTCATTTCTCATAAATCGCCGTTTCACACGAAAGAAACATGAATTTGTCAGTTTGAATAGTTCAAAACAGCGTTTATCTATGTTTTTTCATGTTTAAAACAGCAATTTTATCGTCATTTCTCATAAATCGTCGTTTCACACGAAAGAAACATGAATTTGTCAGTTTGAATAGTTGAAAACAGCGTTTTTCTATGTTTTTGCAAGTTTAAAACAGCAATTTTATCGTCATTTCTCATAAATCGCCGTTTCACACGAAAGAAACATGAATTTGTCAGTTTGAATAGTTAAAAACAGCGTTTTTATATGTTTTTGCAAGTTTAAAACAGCAGTTTTATCGTGATTTCACAAAAATCCACCGTTTTGAACGAAAGAAACCTGAATTTATCAGTTTGAATAGTTAAAAACAGCGTTTTTCTATGTTTTTGCAAGTTTAAAACAGCAATTTTATCGTCATTTCTCATAAATCGCCGTTTCACACGAAAGAAACATGAATTTATCAGTTTGAATAGTTAAAAACAGCGTTTTTCTATGTTTTTGCAAGTTTAAAACAGCAATTTTATCGTCATTTCTCATAAATCGCCGTTTCACACGAAAGAAACATGAATTTGTCAGTTTGAATAGTTCAAAACAGCGTTTTTCTATGTTTTTGCAAGTTTAAAACAGCAATTTTAGCGTCATTTCTCATAAATCGCCGTTTCACACGAAAGAAACATGAATTTGTCAGTTTGAATAGTTCAAAACAGCGTTTATCTATGTTTTTTCATGTTTAAAACAGCAATTTTATCGTCATTTCTCATAAATCGCCGTTTCACACGAAAGAAACATGAATTTGTCAGTTTGAATAGTTGAAAACAGCGTTTTTCTATGTTTTTGCAAGTTTAAAACAGCAATTTTATCGTCATTTCTCATAAATCGCCGTTTCACACGAAAGAAACATGAATTTGTCAGTTTGAATAGTTAAAAACAGCGTTTTTCTATGTTTTTGCAAGTTTAAAACAGCAATTTTATCGTCTTTTCTCATAAATCGCCGTTTCACACGAAAGAAACATGAATTTATCAGTTTGAATAGTAAAAAACAGCGTTTTTCTATGGTTTTGTAAGTTTAAAACAGCAATTTTATCGTCATTTCTCATAAATCGCCGTTTCACACGAAAGAAACATGAATTTGTCAGTTTGAATAGTTCAAAACAGCGTTTTTCTATGTTTTTGCAAGTTTAAAACAGCAATTTTATCGTCATTTCTCATAAATCGCCGTTTCACACGAAAGAAACATGAATTTGTCAGTTTGAATAGTTCAAAACAGCGTTTTTCTATGTTTTTTCATGTTTAAAACAGCAATTTAATCGTCATTTCTCATAAATCGCCGTTTCTCACGCAGAAAACATGAATTTGTCAGTTTGAATAGTTAAAAACAGCGTTTTTCTATGTTTTTGCAAATTTAAAACAGCAATTTTATCGTCATTTCTCATAAATCGCCGTTTCACACGAAAGAAACATGAATTTTTCAGTTTGAATAGTTCGAAACAGCGTTTTTCTATGTTTTTTCATGTTTAAAACAGCAATTTTATCGTCATTTCTCATAAATCGCCGTTTCACACGAAAGAAACATGAATTTGTCAGTTTGAATAGTTCAAAACAGCGTTTTTCTATGTTTTTTCATGTTTAAAACAGCAATTTTATCGTCATTTCTCATAAATCGCCGTTTCTCACGAAGAAAACATTAATTTGTCAGTTTGAATAGTTAAAAACAGCGTTTTTCTATGTTTTTGCAAATTTAAAACAGCAATTTTATCGTCATTTCTCATAAATCGCCGTTTCACACGAAAGAAACATGAATTTTTCAGTTTGAATAGTTCAAAACAGCGTTTTTCTATGTTTTTTCATGTTTAAAACAGCAATTTTATCGTCATTTCTCATAAATCGCCGCTTCACACGAAAAAAACATGAATTTGTCAGTTTGAATAGTTAAAAACAGCGTTTTTTCTATGTTTTTTCATGTTTAAAACAGCAATTTTATCGTCATTTCTCATAAATCGCCGTTTCACACGAAAGAAACATGAATTTATCAGTTTGAATAGTTCAAAACAGAGTTTTTCTATGTTTTTGCAAGTTTAAAACAACAGTTTTATCGTGATTTCACAAAAATCCACCGTTTCGAACGAAAGAAACCTGAATTTATCAGTTTGAATAGTTAAAAACAGCGTTTTTCTATGTTTTTGCAAGTTTAAAACAGCAATTTTATCGTCATTTTTCATAAATCGCCGTTTCACACGAAAGAAACATGAATTTATCAGTTTGAATAGTTAAAAACAGCGTTTTTCTATGTTTTTGCAAGTTTAAAACAGCAATTTTATCGTCATTTCTCATAAATCGCCGTTTCACACGAAAGAAACATGAATTTATCAGTTTGAATAGTTCAAAACAGCGTTTTTATATGTTTTTGCAAGTTTAAAACAGCAGTTTTATCGTGATTTCACAAAAATCCACCGTTTTGAACGAAAGAAACCTGAATTTATCAGTTTGAATAGTTAAAAACAGCGTTTTTCTATGTTTTTGCAAGTTTAAAACAGCAATTTTATCGTCATTTCTCATAAATCGCCGTTTCACACGAAAGAAACATGAATTTATCAGTTTGAATAGTTAAAAACAGCGTTTTTCTATGTTTTTGCAAGTTTAAAACAGCAATTTTATCGTCATTTCTCATAAATCGCCGTTTCACACGAAAGAAACATGAATTTGTCAGTTTGAATAGTTCAAAACAGCGTTTTTCTATGTTTTTGCAAGTTTAAAACAGCAATTTTAGCGTCATTTCTCATAAATCGCCGTTTCACACGAAAGAAACATGAATTTGTCAGTTTGAATAGATCAAAACAGCGTTTATCTATGTTTTTTCGTGTTTAAAACAGCAATTTTATCGTCATTTCTCATAAATCGTCGTTTCACACGAAAGAAACATGAATTTGTCAGTTTGAATAGTTGAAAACAGCGTTTTTCTATGTTTTTGCAAGTTTAAAACAGCAATTTTATCGTCATTTCTCATAAATCGCCGTTTCACACGAAAGAAACATGAATTTGTCAGTTTGAATAGTTAAAAACAGCGTTTTATATGTTTTTGCAAGTTTAAAACAGCAGTTTTATCGTGATTTCACAAAAATCCACCGTTTTGAACGAAAGAAACCAGAATTTATCAGTTTGAATAGTTAAAAACAGCGTTTTTCTATGTTTTTGCAAGTTTAAAACAGCAATTTTATCGTCATTTCTCATAAATCGCCGTTTCACACGAAAGAAACATGAATTTATCAGTTTGAATAGTTAAAAACAGCGTTTTTTCTATGTTTTTGCAAGTTTAAAACAGCAATTTTATCGTCATTTCTCATAAATCGCCGTTTCACACGAAAGAAACATGAATTTGTCAGTTTGAATAGTTCAAAACAGCGTTTTTCTATGTTTTTGCAAGTTTAAAACAGCAATTTTAGCGTCATTTCTCATAAATCGCCGTTTCACACGAAAGAAACATGAATTTGTCAGTTTGAATAGTTCAAAACAGCGTTTATCTATGTTTTTTCATGTTTAAAACAGCAATTTTATCGTCATTTCTCATAAATCGCCGTTTCACACGAAAGAAACATGAATTTGTCAGTTTGAATAGTTGAAAACAGCGTTTTTCTATGTTTTTGCAAGTTTAAAACAGCAATTTTATCGTCATTTCTCATAAATCGCCGTTTCACACGAAAGAAACATGAATTTGTCAGTTTGAATAGTTAAAAACAGCGTTTTTCTATGTTTTTGCAAGTTTAAAACAGCAATTTTATCGTCTTTTCTCATAAATCGCCGTTTCACACGAAAGAAACATGAATTTATCAGTTTGAATAGTAAAAAACAGCGTTTTTCTATGTTTTTGCAAGTTTTAAAACAGCAATTTTATCGTCATTTCTCATAAATCGCCGTTTCACACAAAAGAAACATGAATTTGTCAGTTTGAATAGTTCAAAACAGCGTTTTTCTATGTTTTTGCAAGTTTAAAACAGCAATTTTATCGTCATTTCTCATAAATCGCCGTTTCACACGAAAGAAACATGAATTTGTCAGTTTGAATAGTTCAAAACAGCGTTTTTCTATGTTTTTTCATGTTTAAAACAGCAATTTTATCGTCATTTCTCATAAATCGCCGTTTCTCACGAAGAAAACATGAATTTGTCAGTTTGAATAGTTAAAAACAGCGTTTTTCTATGTTTTTGCAAATTTAAAACAGCAATTTTATCGTCATTTCTCATAAATCGCCGTTTCACACGAAAGAAACATGAATTTTTGAGTTTGAATAGTTCAAAACAGCGTTTTTCTATGTTTTTTCATGTTTAAAACAGCAATTTAATCGTCATTTCTCATAAATCGCCGTTTCTCACGAAGAAAACATGAATTTGTCAGTTTGAATAGTTAAAAAACAGCGTTTTTCTATGTTTTTGCAAATTTAAAACAGCAATTTATCGTCAATTTCTCATAAATCGCCGTTTCACACGAAAGAAACATGAATTTTTCAGTTTGAATAGTTCGAAACAGCGTTTTTCTATGTTTTTTCATGTTTAAAACAGCAATTTTATCGTCATTTCTCATAAATCGCCGTTTCACACGAAAGAAACATGAATTTGTCAGTTTGAATAGTTCAAAACAGCGTTTTTTCTATGTTTTTTCATGTTTAAAACAGCAATTTTATCGTCATTCTCATAAATCGCCGTTTCTCACGAAGAAAACATGAATTTGTCAGTTTGAATAGTTAAAAACAGCGTTTTCTATGTTTTTGCAAATTTAAAACAGCAATTTTATCGTCATTTCTCATAAATCGCCGTTTCACACGAAAGAAACATGAATTTTCAGTTTGAATAGTTCAAAACAGCGTTTTTCTATGTTTTTCATGTTTAAAACAGCAATTTTATCGTCATTTCTCATAAATCGCCGCTTCACACGAAAAAAACATGAATTGTCAGTTTGAATAGTTAAAAACAGCGTTTTTCTATGTTTTTTCATGTTTAAAACAGCAATTTTATCGTCATTTCTCATAAATCGCCGTTTCACACGAAAGAAACATGAATTTATCAGTTTGAATAGTTCAAAACAGAGTTTTTCTATGTTTTTGCAAGTTTAAAACAACAGTTTTATCGTGATTTCACAAAAATCCACCGTTTCGAACGAAAGAAAACCTGAATTTATCAGTTTGAATAGTTAAAAACAGCGTTTTTCTATGTTTTTGCAAGTTTAAAACAGCAATTTTATCGTCATTTCTCATAAATCGCCGTTTCACACGAAAGAAACATGAATTTATCAGTTTGAATAGTTAAAAACAGCGTTTTTCTATGTTTTTGCAAGTTTAAAACAGCAATTTTATCGTCATTTCTCATAAATCGCCGTTTCACACGAAAGAAACATGAATTTATCAGTTTGAATAGTTCAAAACAGCGTTTTTATATGTTTTTGCAAGTTTAAAACAGCAGTTTTATCGTGATTTCACAAAAATCCACCGTTTTGAACGAAAGAAACCTGAATTTATCAGTTTGAATAGTTAAAAACAGCGTTTTTCTATGTTTTTGCAAGTTTAAAACAGCAATTTTATCGTCATTTCTCATAAATCGCCGTTTCACACGAAAGAAACATGAATTTATCAGTTTGAATAGATCAAAACAGCGTTTATCTATGTTTTTTCATGTTTAAAACAGCAATTTTATCGTCATTTCTCATAAATCGTCGTTTCACACGAAAGAAACATGAATTTGTCAGTTTGAATAGTTGAAAACAGCGTTTTTCTATGTTTTTGCAAGTTTAAAACAGCAATTTTATCGTCATTTCTCATAAATCGCCGTTTCACACGAAAGAAACATGAATTTGTCAGTTTGAATAGTTAAAAACAGCGTTTTTATATGTTTTTGCAAGTTTAAAACAGCAGTTTTATCGTGATTTCACAAAAATCCACCGTTTTGAACGAAAGAAACCTGAATTTATCAGTTTGAATAGTTAAAAACAGCGTTTTTCTATGTTTTTTGCAAGTTTAAAACAGCAATTTTATCGTCATTTCTCATAAATCGCCGTTTCACACGAAAGAAACATGAATTTATCAGTTTGAATAGTTAAAAACAGCGTTTTTCTATGTTTTTGCAAGTTTAAAACAGCAATTTTATCGTCATTTCTCATAAATCGCCGTTTCACACGAAAGAAACATGAATTTGTCAGTTTGAATAGTTCAAAACAGCGTTTTTCTATGTTTTTGCAAGTTTAAAACAGCAATTTTAGCGTCATTTCTCATAAATCGCCGTTTCACACGAAAGAAACATGAATTTGTCAGTTTGAATAGTTCAAAACAGCGTTTATCTATGTTTTTTCATGTTTAAAACAGCAATTTTATCGTCATTTCTCATAAATCGCCGTTTCACACGAAAGAAACATGAATTTGTCAGTTTGAATAGTTGAAAACAGCGTTTTTCTATGTTTTTGCAAGTTTAAAACAGCAATTTTATCGTCATTTCTCATAAATCGCCGTTTCACACGAAAGAAACATGAATTTGTCAGTTTGAATAGTTAAAAACAGCGTTTTTCTATGTTTTTGCAAGTTTAAAACAGCAATTTTATCGTCTTTTCTCATAAATCGCCGTTTCACACGAAAGAAACATGAATTTATCAGTTTGAATAGTAAAAAACAGCGTTTTTCTATGTTTTTGCAAGTTTAAAACAGCAATTTTATCGTCATTTCTCATAAATCGCCGTTTCACACAAAAGAAACATGAATTTGTCAGTTTGAATAGTTCAAAACAGCGTTTTTCTATGTTTTTGCAAGTTTAAAACAGCAATTTTATCGTCATTTCTCATAAATCGCCGTTTCACACGAAAGAAACATGAATTTGTCAGTTTGAATAGTTCAAAACAGCGTTTTTCTATGTTTTTTCATGTTTAAAACAGCAATTTTATCGTCATTTCTCATAAATCGCCGTTTCTCACGAAGAAAACATGAATTTGTCAGTTTGAATAGTTAAAAACAGCGTTTTTCTATGTTTTTGCAAATTTAAAACAGCAATTTTATCGTCATTTCTCATAAATCGCCGTTTCACACGAAAGAAACATGAATTTTTCAGTTTGAATAGTTCAAAACAGCGTTTTTCTATGTTTTTTCATGTTTAAAACAGCAATTTTATCGTCATTTCTCATAAATCGCCGTTTCACACGAAAAAAACATGAATTTGTCAGTTTGAATAGTTAAAAACAGCGTTTTTCTATGTTTTTTCATGTTTAAAACAGCAATTTTATCGTCATTTCTCATAAATCGCCGTTTCACACGAAAGAAACATGAATTTATAAGTTTGAATAGTTCAAAACAGAGTTTTTCTATGTTTTTGCAAGTTTAAAACAACAGTTTTATCGTGATTTCACAAAAATCCACCGTTTCGAACGAAAGAAACCTGAATTTATCAGTTTGAATAGTTAAAAACAGCGTTTTTCTATGTTTTTTCATGTTTAAAACAGCAATTTTATCGTCATTTCTCATAAATCGCCGTTTCACACGAAAGAAACATGAATTTGTCAGTTTGAATAGTTGAAAACAGCGTTTTTCTATGTTTTTGCAAGTTTAAAACAGCAATTTTATCGTCATTTCTCATATATCGCCGTTTCACACGAAAGAAACATGAATTTATCAGTTTGAATAGTTCAAAACAGCGTTTTTATATGTTTTTGCAAGTTTAAAACAGCAGTTTTATCGTGATTTCACAAAAATCCACCGTTTTGAACGAAAGAAACCGGAATTTATCAGTTTGAATAGTTAAAAACAGCGTTTTTCTATGTTTTTGCAAGTTTAAAACAGCAATTTTATCGTCATTTCTCATAAATCGCCGTTTCACACGAAAGAAACATGAATTTGTCAGTTTGAATAGTTCAAAACAGCGTTTATCTATGTTTTTTCATGTTTAAAACAGCAATTTTATCGTCATTTCGCATAAATCGCCGTTTCACACGAAAGAAACATGAATTTGTCAGTTTGAATAGTTGAAAACAGCGTTTTTCTATGTTTTTGCAAGTTTAAAACAGCAATTTTATCGTCATTTCTCATAAATCGCCGTTTCACACGAAAGAAACATGAATTTGTCAGTTTGAATAGTTAAAAACAGCGTTTTTCTATGTTTTTGCAAGTTTAAAACAGCAATTTTATCGTCATTTCTCATAAATCGCCGTTTCACACGAAAGAAACATGAATTTATCAGTTTGAATAGTAAAAAACAGCGTTTTTCTATGTTTTTGCAAGTTTAAAACAGCAATTTTATCGTCATTTCTCATAAATCGCCGTTTCACACGAAAGAAACATGAATTTGTCAGTTTGAATAGTTCAAAACAGCGTTTTTCTATGTTTTTGCAAGTTTAAAACAGCAATTTTATCGTCATTTCTCATAAATCGCCGTTTCACACGAAAGAAACATGAATTTGTCAGTTTGAATAGTTCAAAACAGCGTTTTTCTATGTTTTTTAATGTTTAAAACAGCAATTTTATCGTCATTTCTCATAAATCGCCGTTTCTCACGAAGAAAACATGAATTTGTCAGTTTGAATAGTTAAAAACAGCGTTTTTCTATGTTTTTGCAAATTTAAAACAGCAATTTTATCGTCATTTCTCATAAATCGCCGTTTCACACGAAAGAAACATGAATTTTTCAGTTTGAATAGTTCAAAACAGCGTTTTTCTATGTTTTTTCATGTTTAAAACAGCAATTTTATCGTCATTTCTCATAAATCGCCGCTTCACACGAAAAAAACATGAATTTGTCAGTTTGAATAGTTAAAAACAGCGTTTTTCTATGTTTTTTCATGTTTAAAACAGCAATTTTATCGTCATTTCTCATAAATCGCCGTTTCACACGAAAGAAACATGAATTTATCAGTTTGAATAGTTCAAAACAGAGTTTTTCTATGTTTTTGCAAGTTTAAAACAACAGTTTTATCGTGATTTCACAAAAATCCACCGTTTCGAACGAAAGAAACCTGAATTTATCAGTTTGAATAGTTAAAAAACAGCGTTTTTCTATGTTTTTGCAAGTTTAAAACAGCAATTTTATCGTCATTTCTCATAAATCGCCGTTTCACACGAAAGAAACATGAATTTATCAGTTTGAATAGTTAAAAACAGCGTTTTTCTATGTTTTTGCAAGTTTAAAACAGCAATTTTATCGTCATTTCTCATAAATCGCCGTTTCACACGAAAGAAACATGAATTTGTCAGTTTGAATAGTTCAAAACAGCGTTTTTCTATGTTTTTGCAAGTTTAAAACAGCAATTTTATCGTCATTTCTCATAAATCGCCGTTTCACACGAAAGAAACATGAATTTGTCAGTTTGAATAGTTCAAAACAGCGTTTTTCTATGTTTTTTCATGTTTAAAACAGCAATTTTATCGTCATTTCTCATAAATCGCCGTTTCTCACGAAGAAAACATGAATTTGTCAGTTTGAATAGTTAAAAACAGCGTTTTTCTATGTTTTTGCAAATTTAAAACAGCAATTTTATCGTCATTTCTCATAAATCGCCGTTTCACACGAAAGAAACATGAATTTTTCAGTTTGAATAGTTCAAAACAGCGTTTTTCTATGTTTTTTCATGTTTAAAACAGCAATTTTATCGTCATTTCTCATAAATCGCCGTTTCACACGAAAAAAACATGAATTTGTCAGTTTGAATAGTTAAAAACAGCGTTTTTCTATGTTTTTTCATGTTTAAAACAGCAATTTTATCGTCATTTCTCATAAATCGCCGTTTCACACGAAAGAAACATGAATTTATAAGTTTGAATAGTTCAAAACAGAGTTTTTCTATGTTTTTGCAAGTTTAAAACAACAGTTTTATCGTGATTTCACAAAAATCCACCGTTTCGAACGAAAGAAACCTGAATTTATCAGTTTGAATAGTTAAAAACAGCGTTTTTCTATGTTTTTTCATGTTTAAAACAGCAATTTTATCGTCATTTCTCATAAATCGCCGTTTCACACGAAAGAAACATGAATTTGTCAGTTTGAATAGTTGAAAACAGCGTTTTTCTATGTTTTTGCAAGTTTAAAACAGCAATTTTATCGTCATTTCTCATATATCGCCGTTTCACACGAAAGAAACATGAATTTATCAGTTTGAATAGTTCAAAACAGCGTTTTTATATGTTTTTGCAAGTTTAAAACAGCAGTTTTATCGTGATTTCACAAAAATCCACCGTTTTGAACGAAAGAAACCGGAATTTATCAGTTTGAATAGTTAAAAACAGCGTTTTTCTATGTTTTTGCAAGTTTAAAACAGCAATTTTATCGTCATTTCTCATAAATCGCCGTTTCACACGAAAGAAACATGAATTTGTCAGTTTGAATAGTTCAAAACAGCGTTTATCTATGTTTTTTCATGTTTAAAACAGCAATTTTATCGTCATTTCGCATAAATCGCCGTTTCACACGAAAGAAACATGAATTTGTCAGTTTGAATAGTTGAAAACAGCGTTTTTCTATGTTTTTGCAAGTTTAAAACAGCAATTTTATCGTCATTTCTCATAAATCGCCGTTTCACACGAAAGAAACATGAATTTGTCAGTTTGAATAGTTAAAAACAGCGTTTTTCTATGTTTTTGCAAGTTTAAAACAGCAATTTTATCGTCATTTCTCATAAATCGCCGTTTCACACGAAAGAAACATGAATTTATCAGTTTGAATAGTAAAAAACAGCGTTTTTCTATGTTTTTGCAAGTTTAAAACAGCAATTTTATCGTCATTTCTCATAAATCGCCGTTTCACACGAAAGAAACATGAATTTGTCAGTTTGAATAGTTCAAAACAGCGTTTTTCTATGTTTTTGCAAGTTTAAAACAGCAATTTTATCGTCATTTCTCATAAATCGCCGTTTCACACGAAAGAAACATGAATTTGTCAGTTTGAATAGTTCAAAACAGCGTTTTTCTATGTTTTTTAATGTTTAAAACAGCAATTTTATCGTCATTTCTCATAAATCGCCGTTTCTCACGAAGAAAACATGAATTTGTCAGTTTGAATAGTTAAAAACAGCGTTTTTCTATGTTTTTGCAAATTTAAAACAGCAATTTTATCGTCATTTCTCATAAATCGCCGTTTCACACGAAAGAAACATGAATTTTTCAGTTTGAATAGTTCAAAACAGCGTTTTTCTATGTTTTTTCATGTTTAAAACAGCAATTTTATCGTCATTTCTCATAAATCGCCGCTTCACACGAAAAAAACATGAATTTGTCAGTTTGAATAGTTAAAAACAGCGTTTTTCTATGTTTTTTCATGTTTAAAACAGCAATTTTATCGTCATTTCTCATAAATCGCCGTTTCACACGAAAGAAACATGAATTTATCAGTTTGAATAGTTCAAAACAGAGTTTTTCTATGTTTTTGCAAGTTTAAAACAACAGTTTTATCGTGATTTCACAAAAATCCACCGTTTCGAACGAAAGAAACCTGAATTTATCAGTTTGAATAGTTAAAAACAGCGTTTTTCTATGTTTTTGCAAGTTTAAAACAGCAATTTTATCGTCATTTCTCATAAATCGCCGTTTCACACGAAAGAAACATGAATTTATCAGTTTGAATAGTTAAAAACAGCGTTTTTCTATGTTTTTGCAAGTTTAAAACAGCAATTTTATCGTCATTTCTCATAAATCGCCGTTTCACACGAAAGAAACATGAATTTATCAGTTTGAATAGTTCAAAACAGCGTTTTTATATGTTTTTGCAAGTTTAAAACAGCAGTTTTATCGTGATTTCACAAAAATCCACCGTTTTGAACGAAAGAAACCTGAATTTATCAGTTTGAATAGTTAAAAACAGCGTTTTTCTATGTTTTTGCAAGTTTAAAACAGCAATTTTATCGTCATTTCTCATAAATCTACGTTTCACACGAAAGAAACATGAATTTATCAGTTTGAATAGTTAAAAACAGCGTTTTTCTATGTTTTTGCAAGTTTAAAACAGCAATTTTATCGTCATTTCTCATAAATCGCCGTTTCACACGAAAGAAACATGAATTTGTCAGTTTGAATAGTTCAAAACAGCGTTTTTCTATGTTTTTGCAAGTTTAAAACAGCAATTTTAGCGTCATTTCTCATAAATCGCCGTTTCACACGAAAGAAACATGAATTTGTCAGTTTGAATAGTTCAAAACAGCGTTTATCTATGTTTTTTCATGTTTAAAACAGCAATTTTATCGTCATTTCTCATAAATCGTCGTTTCACACGAAAGAAACATGAATTTGTCAGTTTGAATAGTTGAAAACAGCGTTTTTCTATGTTTTTGCAAGTTTAAAACAGCAATTTTATCGTCATTTCTCATAAATCGCCGTTTCACACGAAAGAAACATGAATTTGTCAGTTTGAATAGTTAAAAACAGCGTTTTTATATGTTTTTGCAAGTTTAAAACAGCAGTTTTATCGTGATTTCACAAAAATCCACCGTTTTGAACGAAAGAAACCTGAATTTATCAGTTTGAATAGTTAAAAACAGCGTTTTTCTATGTTTTTGCAAGTTTAAAACAGCAATTTTATCGTCATTTCTCATAAATCGCCGTTTCACACGAAAGAAACATGAATTTATCAGTTTGAATAGTTAAAAACAGCGTTTTTCTATGTTTTTGCAAGTTTAAAACAGCAATTTTATCGTCATTTCTCATAAATCGCCGTTTCACACGAAAGAAACATGAATTTGTCAGTTTGAATAGTTCAAAACAGCGTTTTTCTATGTTTTTGCAAGTTTAAAACAGCAATTTTAGCGTCATTTCTCATAAATCGCCGTTTCACACGAAAGAAACATGAATTTGTCAGTTTGAATAGTTCAAAACAGCGTTTATCTATGTTTTTTCATGTTTAAAACAGCAATTTTATCGTCATTTCTCATAAATCGCCGTTTCACACGAAAGAAACATGAATTTGTCAGTTTGAATAGTTGAAAACAGCGTTTTTCTATGTTTTTGCAAGTTTAAAACAGCAATTTTATCGTCATTTCTCATAAATCGCCGTTTCACACGAAAGAAACATGAATTTGTCAGTTCGAATTGTTAAAAACAGCGTTTTTCTATGTTTTTGCAAGTTTAAAACAGCAATTTTATCGTCTTTTCTCATAAATCGCCGTTTCACACGAAAGAAACATGAATTTATCAGTTTGAATAGTAAAAAACAGCGTTTTTCTATGTTTTTGCAAGTTTAAAACAGCAATTTTATCGTCATTTCTCATAAATCGCCGTTTCACACGAAAGAAACATGAATTTGTCAGTTTGAATAGTTCAAAACAGCGTTTTTCTATGTTTTTGCAAGTTTAAAACAGCAATTTTATCGTCATTTCTCATAAATCGCCGTTTCACACGAAAGAAACATGAATTTGTCATAAAAACGAGATGTTGGAGAAGCAGTCAATTTAATAAAATCCAATAAATACACCAACGTTTCGACTGCTAATCAGTCTTCATCAGGGTGCTGATACAAACAAACAAACAATAAATAAACATACATATGTCAAGGTAAGCAGACTTACATAATTGGTTTTTAAAAAATAAAGAATATCATGTAAAAAATTATTTTACAGAAATCTGTCGTCAAAAAAGGATAAAATACACACACAAACATGTTACTTAACAGTCATCAACTAACTGACTTATGCAAGAAGTTTCTAGTGAAGTAATCGTACAGAGATGCAAAGAACCACTCTTCAGCCAATCGAGGGCTTGCAGGACAAAATACAAGAATAGACAATACATTAAAACTACAAAATAATATCACAGTTGAAATATCACCAGAATGTTGAAATGTACACAAATGAAATAAACTGATTATTGTAAAAATAACTGTCCATAGTGTTTTGTTATAATCCCAGAATACATGGAGCTGAGATTTTGTATATCTGTTTGTGCGTTTACTGCTTTTTTGTTTCTTTGGATGTGTAGCATTTCCATGGTTAACCGTTTATTTAAGTTCTTTTCAGTGGCTAGTATTGTGGTGTTCTCAAAGTCAAAAGCGTGCTTCTCTACCTGACTGTGTTCCACTAAGGCACACTTAGCGCTCAAATTCTGTTTTTCACAGTTCCGTTTATGTTCTTTTAATCTGGTACTCAAATATCTTTTAGTTTGTCCTATATAGACTTGGTCGCAATCTTTGCATGGAATTTTGTAAATGATATTGGATCTCTGCATCGTGTCTATAGGGGTTTTGGTATTACTAAACAAATTATTTACCGTTTTATACTGTTTAAAAGTGATGTTGATGTTGAGATGACGTGACAAAGTATTTCTGACTTTATGAGATAAGTCAGAAATGAACGGAATGGTGCAGTAATAATTGTTATTGTCAGTAGGTGGGGAGCGTGGAGGTTTGGGGTTGTTTGTGTTGAGGATGCGGTTTACAAGGGTTTTAGGGTAATTATTTATAAGAAGTAGTTGTTTGATCTTCATCTCGACCTCGGTGTAGAAGCATTCTGACGTAAGTTTCAGCGCCCGATTTTTTAAATTTACCGCCAAGTTAATCAGTTGGTGTCGCGGATGGTGTGAATGGTAGTTCAGATATCTTGTTGTAGATGTCGGCTTTTGATACCATTTTGACAAAATGTCACCTTCTTCTTGTCTAATTAGAAGCATGTCAAGAAATGGTATTTTTCCTTCACTCTCAACTTCCATCGTGAACTGTAGGTGGTTGTCGTAGCTGTTGAATACTTGTAGAATGGTTTCTTTTTGGTCAGACGGTATAGCTGTGATGATGTCATCAACGTACTTCTTGATAAATGGAATGGGAAAAGGAAGAATGGAGACACAATGCTGAACTAATCGATCCATGACTAGATTGGCGATCACAGGACTTAGGCTGGAACCCATTGCAGTACCAAATTGTTGCAGGTAGAAAATGCCATTGAAGCAGAAGAAGCTGTTGTTGTACCAGAACTCTATTAGTTGTAAGAATTCACTTAGTGGTATGTCTGTTTTCTTACTAATTATATCCCATTTCTCTTCTATCACTTGTAGAATGAGGTTGAGGGGCACATTAGTGAACAACGAGACTACATCAAGTGAAATTAGTATGTATCCAGGATCTAGTTTAACCGTCGATTTGAAGGTAGCGAACTCAAAGGAACTCTTCACATGGAAGTCATCATTTTCTAGGCCGCTAAGTAAACCAGCTAGATACTTGGAGATGTTAGATGTAGGTCCATTGATTCCGGAAACGATCGGACGTAGTGGTAGATCAGTTTTATGAACCTTGATGTTTCCGTAAATGCGTGGTGCAACAGCAGTGTCTTGTGTTAACCTAGTTTTAGTGATCTTATCTATGTAGTTATTGTCATGTAGTTTTTTAATAAGTGAATTGTTTTTATTTTGTATTTTAGTGGTTAGGTCTTTGTTTACTACTTTATATGTTGTGGAGTCGGATAGAAGGTCATTCATTTTGTTGTTGTAGTCTTCGGTGCTAATAGCTACTGTTTTGTTGCCTTTATCTGCTCTAACTATAAGAACTTCTGTGTGATTATTTTTCAGAAATTTCTTCGTTTTATTGTAATCTAGTGTTAAATGTGACTTGTTGTTCTTGTCATGTGTTCTGTGTAGATGATTGGTGATGTTATTAGCAACGTTAGCTCTCAAATTATTTTTTAATTCATTGTCTGTTGTTGAACTTAGTATGTATTCAACGTCAGTAATAAGTCTGTCAACAGGAATTTCCTGTGGTTGGTAGGGAACAGCAAATTTTGGGCCTAACGCTAATAAATTTTTGCATTCATTTGGAAACTCTACATTTGTTAGATTTAAGAACCATTCATCTTCTGGAAATAGATTGTTGTTCGTACGTGTTTTATTTTTTAGATTACTTAGTTTTTTAATATGTTTGTTTTTAATAGTGTTGTTATGATAGTTGAATTGTCTAGTTAGTGTGCTGTTTATAAATTGTAGATGTACATCGCTGACTTTATTCAGTAATTGATTTAATAGATCTTTGTATTGTTGTTCTAGTTTTTTTAAACGGAAACAAGCTATTTTTATTTCAGTGTTTAATACTTGTGTTTTAAAATTATTAATCAATTTTGTTATTTTAGATTTAAATGGATGGTCTGAAGTCAGTGACTGTTGTAGGCATTTGAAATTATTTTGAATGTGTGTTGGTATCACCTTATCTTGTCTGCACCTGAGTAGGAAAGTACGTTGATTGATGGCTGCGGCCAGTTGTCTGTTGGCTTTCATCAAGTGCTTTATGGTCGTAGCAACATGTGGGTCATATGTTTGTAAAATTGTATCCATCATTCTGTAAAATAGTCTCCGTAGATTTAAATAGGTGGGTTGTTTCTCGACTGGATGTTGAATGAATAAAAACGAGATGTTGGAGAAGCAGTCAATTTAATAAAATCCAATAAATACACCAACGTTTCGACTGCTAATCAGTCTTCATCAGGGTGCTGATACAAACAAACAAACAATAAATAAACATACATATGTCAAGGTAAGCAGACTTACATAATTGGTTTTTAAAAAATAAAGAATATCATGTAAAAAATTATTTTACAGAAATCTGTCGTCAAAAAAGGATAAAATACACACACAAACATGTTACTTAACAGTCATCAACTAACTGACTTATGCAAGAAGTTTCTAGTGAAGTAATCGTACAGAGATGCAAAGAACCACTCTTCAGCCAATCGAGGGCTTGCAGGACAAAATACAAGAATAGACAATACATTAAAACTACAAAATAATATCACAGTTGAAATATCACCAGAATGTTGAAATGTACACAAATGAAATAAACTGATTATTGTAAAAATAACTGTCCATAGTGTTTTGTTATAATCCCAGAATACATGGAGCTGAGATTTTGTATATCTGTTTGTGCGTTTACTGCTTTTTTGTTTCTTTGGATGTGTAGCATTTCCATGGTTAACCGTTTATTTAAGTTCTTTTCAGTGGCTAGTATTGTGGTGTTCTCAAAGTCAAAAGCGTGCTTCTCTACCTGACTGTGTTCCACTAAGGCACACTTAGCGCTCAAATTCTGTTTTTCACAGTTCCGTTTATGTTCTTTTAATCTGGTACTCAAATATCTTTTAGTTTGTCCTATATAGACTTGGTCGCAATCTTTGCATGGAATTTTGTAAATGATATTGGATCTCTGCATCGTGTCTATAGGGGTTTTGGTATTACTAAACAAATTATTTACCGTTTTATACTGTTTAAAAGTGATGTTGATGTTGAGATGACGTGACAAAGTATTTCTGACTTTATGAGATAAGTCAGAAATGAACGGAATGGTGCAGTAATAATTGTTATTCAGTAGGTGGGGAGCGTGGAGGTTTGGGGTTGTTTGTGTTGAGGATGCGGTTTACAAGGGTTTTGGGGTAATTATTTATAAGAAGTAGTTGTTTGATCTTCATCTCGACCTCGGTGTAGAAGCATTCTGACGTAAGTTTCAGCGCCCGATTTTTTTTAAATTTACCGCCAAGTTAATCAGTTGGTGTCGCGGATGGTGTGAATGGTAGTTCAGATATCTTGTTGTAGATGTCGGCTTTTGATACCATTTTGACAAAATGTCACCTTCTTCTTGTCTAATTAGCAGCATGTCAAGAAATCGTATTTTTCCTTCACCCTCAACTTCCATCGTGAACTGTAGGTGGTTGTCGTAGCTGTTGAATACTTGTAGAATGGTTTCTTTTTGGTCAGACGGTATAGCTGTGATGATGTCATCAACGTACTTCTTGATAAATGGAATGGGAAAAGGAAGAATGGAGACACAATGCTGAACTAATCGATCCATGACTAGATTGGCGATCACAGGACTTAGGCTGGAACCCATTGCAGTACCAAATTGTTGCAGGTAGAAAATGCCATTGAAGCAGAAGAAGCTGTTGTTGTACCAGAACTCTATTAGTTGTAAGAATTCACTTAGTGGTATGTCTGTTTTCTTACTAATTATATCCCATTTCTCTTCTATCACTTGTAGAATGAGGTTGAGGGGCACATTAGTGAACAACGAGACTATATCAAGTGAAATTAGTATGTATCCAGGATCTAGTTTAACCGTCGATTTGAAGGTAGCGAACTCAAAGGAACTCTTCACATGGAAGTCATCATTTTCTAGGCCGCTAAGTAAACCAGCTAGATACTTGGAGATGTTAGATGTAGGTCCATTGATTCCGGAAACGATCGGACGTAGTGGTAGATCAGTTTTATGAACCTTGATGTTTCCGTAAATGCGTGGTGCAACAGCAGTGTCTTGTGTTAACCTAGTTTTAGTGATCTTATCTATGTAGTTATTGTCATGTAGTTTTTTAATAAGTGAATTGTTTTTATTTTGTATTTTAGTGGTTAGGTCTTTGTTTACTACTTTATATGTTGTGGAGTCGGATAGAAGGTCATTCATTTTGTTGTTGTAGTCTTCGGTGCTAATAGCTACTGTTTTGTTGCCTTTATCTGCTCTAACTATAAGAACTTCTGTGTGATTATTTTTCAGAAATTTCTTCGTTTTATTGTAATCTAGTGTTAAATGTGACTTGTTGTTCTTGTCATGTGTTCTGTGTAGATGATTGGTGATGTTATTAGCAACGTTAGCTCTCAAATTATTTTTTAATTCATTGTCTGTTGTTGAACTTAGTATGTATTCAACGTCAGTAATAAGTCTGTCAACAGGAATTTCCTGTGGTTGGTAGGGAACAGCAAATTTTGGGCCTAACGCTAATGAATTTTTGCATTCATTTGGAAACTCTACATTTGTTAGATTTAAGAACCATTCATCTTCTGGAAATAGATTGTTGTTCGTACGTGTTTTATTTTTTAGATTACTTAGTTTTTTAATATGTTTGTTTTTAATAGTGTTGTTATGATAGTTGAATTGTCTAGTTAGTGTGCTGTTTATAAATTGTAGATGTACATCGCTGACTTTATTCAGTAATTGATTTAATAGATCTTTGTATTGTTGTTCTAGTTTTTTTAAACGGAAACAAGCTATTTTTATTTCAGTGTTTAATACTTGTGTTTTAAAATTATTAATCAATTTTGTTATTTTAGATTTAAATGGATGGTCTGAAGTCAGTGACTGTTGTAGGCATTTGAAATTATTTTGAATGTGTGTTGGTATCACCTTATCTTGTCTGCACCTGAGTAGGAAAGTACGTTGATTGATGGCTGCGGCCAGTTGTCTGTTGGCTTTCATCAAGTGCTTTATGGTCGTAGCAACATGTGGGTCATATGTTTGTAAAATTGTATCCATCATTCTGTAAAATAGTCTCCGTAGATTTAAATAGGTGGGTTGTTTCTCGACTGGATGTTGAATGAATAAAAACGAGATGATGGAGAAGCAGTCAATTTAATAAAATCCAATAAATACACCAACGTTTCGACTGCTAATCAGTCTTCATCAGGGTGCTGATACAAACAAACAAACAATAAATAAACATACATATGTCAAGGTAAGCAGACTTACATAATTGGTTTTTAAAAAATAAAGAATATCATGTAAAAAATTATTTTACAGAAATCTGTCGTCAAAAAAGGATAAAATACACACACAAACATGTTACTTAACAGTCATCAACTAACTGACTTATGCAAGAAGTTTCTAGTGAAGTAATCGTACAGAGATGCAAAGAACCACTCTTCAGCCAATCAAGGGCTTGCAGGACAAAATACAAGAATAGACAATACATTAAAACTACAAAATAATATCACAGTTGAAATATCACCAGAATGTTGAAATGTACACAAATGAAATAAACTGATTATTGTAAAAATAACTGTCCATAGTGTTTTGTTATAATCCCAGAATATATGGAGCTGAGATTTTGTATATCTGTTTGTGCGTTTACTGCTTTTTTGTTTCTTTGGATGTGTAGCATTTCCATGGTTAACCGTTTATTTAAGTTCTTTTCAGTGGCTAGTATTGTGGTGTTCTCAAAGTCAAAAGCGTGCTTCTCTACCTGACTGTGTTCCACTAAGGTACACTTAGCGCTCAAATTCTGTTTTTCACAGTTCCGTTTATGTTCTTTTAATCTGGTACTCAAATATCTTTTAGTTTGTCCTATATAGACTTGGTCGCAATCTTTGCATGGAATCTTGTAAATGATATTGGATTACACACGAAATATACATGACTATGACAGTTTAAATACTTGAAAACGGTGTTTTGTATGCTTTTGCATGCTTAAAACAGCACTTTTATCATGCTTTCACCAACATTAGCTATTATACACGACAGAAACATGAATATGACAATTTAAATACTTGAAAACAGCATTTTGTATGTTTTTGCAAGCTGAAAACAGCTATTTTATCTTGATTTTGCAAACATAAGCCATTACACACGACTTATACATGAATATGACAGTTTACATACTTGAAAACAGAATTTTCTATGTTTCTGCAAGCTGAAAACAGATATTTTATCTTGATTTTGCAAACATAAGCCATTACACACGACATATACATGAATATGACAGTTTAAATACTTGAAAACAGCATTTTCTATGTTTTGGCAAGATGAAAACAGCTATTTTATCTTGATTTTGCAAACACAAGCCATTACACACGACATATACATGAATATGACAGTTTAAATACTTGAAACCGGTGTTTTGTTTGCTTTTGCATGTTTAAAACAACATTTTTATCTTGCTTTCACCAACATTAGCTAATATACACGACAGAAACATAAATATGACAATTTAAATACTTGAAAACAGCATTTTGTATGTTTTTGCAAACTGAAAACAGCTATTTTATCTTGATTTTGCAAACATAAGCCTCTATACACGACATATACATGAATATGACAGTTTAAATACTTGAAAACGGTATTTTGTTTGCTTTTGCATGCTTAAAACAGCATTTTTATCTTGCTTTCACCAACATTAGCTATTATACACGACAGAAACATGAATATGACAGTTTAAATACTTGAAAACAGCATTTTGTATGTTTTTGCAATCTGAAAACAGCTATTTTATCTTGATTTTGCAAACATAAGCCATTACACACGACATATAGATGAATGACAGTTTAAATACTTGAAAACGGTGTTTTGTTTTCTTTTGCATGCTTGAAACAGCAGTTTTATCTTGCTTTCACCAACATTAGCTATTATACATGACAGAAACATGAATATGACAGTTTAAATACTTGAAAACGGTGTTTTGTTTGCTTTTGCATGCTTAAAACAACATTTTTATCTTGCTTTAACCAACATTAGCTATTATACACGACAGAAACATGAATAAGACAATTTAAATACTTGAAAACAGCATTTTGTATGTTTTTGCAATCTGAATGCAGCTATTTTATCTTGATTTTGCAAACAAAAGCCATAACACACGACATATACATGAATATGATAGTTTAAATACTTGAAAACGGTGTTTTGTTTGCTTTTGCATGCTTAAATTAGCATTTTTATCTTGCTTTCACCAACATTAGCTATTATACACGACAGAAACATGAATATGACAGTTTAAATACTTGAAAACAACATTTTGTAAGTTTTTGCATGCTGAAATCAGCTATTTTATCTTGATTTTGCAAACATAAGCCACTACACACGACATATACATGAATATGACAGTTTAAATACTTGAAACCGGTGTTTTGTGTGCTTCTGCATGCTTAAAACAGCATTTTTATCTTGCTTTTACCAACATTAGCTATTATACACTACAGAAACATGAATATGACAGTTTAAATACTTGAAAACAGCATTTTGTATGTTTTTGCAATCTGAAAACAGCTATTTTATCTTGATTTTGCAAACATAAGCCATTACACACGACATATACATGAATATGACAGTTTACATACTTGAAAACAGCATTTTGTATGTTTTTGCAAGCTGAAAACAGCTACTTTATCTTGGATTTGCAAACATAAGCCATTACACACGACATATACATGAATATGACAGTTTATATACTTGAAAACGGTGGTTTGTTTGCTTTTGCATGCTTAAAACAGCATTTTTATCTTACTTTCACCAACATTAGCTATTATACATGACAGAAACATGAATATGACAGTTTAAATACTTGAAAACAGCATTTTGTATATTTTTGCAAGCTGAAAACAGATATTTTATCTTGATTTTGCAAACATAAGCCATTACACACGACATATACATGAATATGACGGTTTAAATACTTGAAAACAGCATTTTGTATGTTTTTGCAAGCTGAAAACAGATATTTTATCTTGATTTTGCAAACATAAGCCATTACACACGACATATACATGAATATGACAGTTTACATACTTGAAAACGGCATTTTCTATGTTTTTGCAAGCTGAAAACAGCTATTTTATCTTGATTTTGCAAACATAAGCCATTACACACGACTTTATACATGAATATGACAGTTTAAATACTTGAAAACGGTGTTTTGTTTGCTTTTGCATGCTTAAAACAGCATTTTTATCTTGCTATCACCAACATTAGCTATTATACACTACAGAAACATTAATATGACAGTTTAAATACTTGAAAACAGCATTTTGTATGTTTTTGCAAGGTGAAAACAGCTATTTTATCTTGATTTTGCAAACATAAGCCATTACACACGACATATACATGAATATGACAGTTTAAATACTTGAAAACAGCATTTTCTATGTTTTTGCAAGCTGAAAACAGCTATTTTATCTTGATTTTGCAAACATAAGCCACTACACACGACATATACATGAATATGACAGTTTAAATACTTGAAAACTGTGTTTTGTATGCTTTTGCATGCTTAAAACAGCACTTTTATCATGCTTTTACCAACATTAGCTATTATACACGACAGAAACCTGAATATGACAATTTAAATACTTGAAAACAGCATTTTCTATGTTTTTGCAATCTGAAAACAGCTATTTTATCTTGATTTTGCAAACATAAGCCATTACACACGACATATACATTAATATGACAGTTTACATACTTGAAAACAGCATATTGTATGTTTTTGCAAGCTGAAAACAGATATTTTATCTTGATTTTGCAAAACATAAGCCATTACACACGACATATACATGAATATGACAGTTTAAATACTTGAAAACGGTGTTTTGTTTGCTTTTGCATGCTTAAAACAACATTTTTATCTTGCTTTCACCAACATTAGCTATTATACACGACAGAAACATAATTATGACAATTTAAATACTTGATAACAGCATTTTGTATAATCTTGCAAGCTGAAAACAGCTATTTTATCTTGATTTTGCAAACATAAGCCACTACACACGACATGTACATGAATATGACAGTTTAAATACTTGAAACCGGTGTTTTGTTTGCTTTTGCATGCTTAAAACAACATTTTTATCTTGCTTTCACCAACTATAGCTATTATACATGACAGAAACATGAATATTTATTTATTTATTTATTTATTTATTGACTCTACAGGAAAAAATCCCAATTACAGAGTAATAATTACAGAAATACATAAATAAAAAGTAGGCAATTGTCAATGCATTATTGTACAATGGTAAGTATAACAAAATATAACAGATGTTTGAATGTTGAACATAGCAATAAACAAATCAGTGAATGTAACCTAACTTTATAACATGTCAAGATGTGTTCACAGATTTTTGCAAGAAATATTGAATTAAATTTTTCCTAAACCCAGTAATGGTGTTGTAAAATAGATCCAGATCATCAATAACAGATAAAAGTATGTTAAAATTTATGCACATTTGTATGATAGGTGATTGAAATTCATAATTTGTCTTTGGCGTAGAGTAGGTTAGTTTGAACTTTGTCCTTGATCGAGGAACATAAAAATTAAAATTAGACAAAATCATGTTATCATCTATCATGTTATTCATAATCTTATAGAGATATAAACAAGAATGCATTCTCCTACGGTCATCAAGTGAAAGAACTCCAAATTCAATTAAGCAATTGTTGTAGTTAAACTCATTCTTAGGGTAAGTATTATATCTCTTGTAATACATATATTTGACAAATTTTTTTTGCACAGCTTCAATTGCATCAATATATTTGCTGTATACTGGACTCCACACTTGTGAGCAGTATTCAAGTCTTGATCTGACGAAGGAATAGTACAGTGTCTTCAGGGTACGTTGATTCTGGAAGCAACGAGTGTTACGGATAACAAAACCAAGGTTTCTATTGGAACTTTTTAGCAGTGAGTTAACATGTGGAACAAAACTACATTTGATGTCAAATAGAATACCCAGGTCAGTTATTTGTAAGACCCCGTCCAAGTTATTGTTGCTCATGGTATATTGATGAATTAATGGCGTCTTTTTTACAGAGTATGTCATAGTTTTACATTTCTTGTAGTTAAATGAGAGCTTAGAGGCTGAAGACCAAATTAAAATGTTGTTTATGTCAGATTGCAGAGCTTTACAGTCCTCAGTTGTATTGACAGTTTTAAAAAGTTTAATGTCATCAGCATAAAGTAGGATATTTGAGTTTTGAACCACATCGACTATATCATTGATGAACAAAAGGAACAACAATGGCCCGAGATTTGAACCCTGCGGCACACCTGTAGCAGGTATATATTGTTTAGAAATGTAATTGTTGTAGAATACACAGAGCTTACGATCCGCAAGATAGGAGGCAATGAACTGTATCAGATTGTCTGAGAAACTGAAATGATATTTAAGTTTATTTAACAATACAATATGACTCACTTTATCGAAGGCTTTTTCAAAATCGGTATACACGACGTCAACCTGAGTATTGTTATGTAAGGAACCAAGAACGAATTCTGTGAAATTTATTAAGTTTGAAGTCGTGGACCTTGAGGTCATGAATCCATGTTGGTGAATAGATATTTCCTTATGGACTTTTGAGTAAATTGAGGTGTAGATAATTTTCTCAAAAACTTTAGCTATGTTAGACAGTATGGCAATAGGACGATAGTTGGAAAGCTCGGAAATATCTCCAGATTTATGAATAGGACATACACGGGTAAGTTTGAGTATATCAGGAAAGGTGTTACAGGAAAGACTAAGATTGAAAAGTATATACAGTGGTTCTACTAAAATGTCAGCGCATCCTTTTATGATGTATGCAGGTAGGTTGTCGGGGCCAGGATTCCTGGATGATTTCAGTTTTCGGATAGCGCAGAGGATATCAGTTCTGGACACAGACTCAAGAGATACACTGTCACAAGAATTCAGGTTGTTGGCCTCGGATGTATGAGATTCAATATCGCTACTCCCATAAACTGAGGAAAAATAATCCGCAAAAGCATCAACAATCTGTGGAGTAGTGTCGTAGGTATTATCGTTATAGTGCATCAGCCCTGGTATACGTGATTTTTCTTTTTTAGAGTTAATGAATGCCCACAATTGTTGAGGTTTGGATGCAATATTAGATTCAATGTCGGATAGGTATTTTTTATGGGATATAGAAATATCATATTTTATTGAAGATCTAAGTTCTTTAAATTTTGTGAGGTAACTAGTTGAACCTGTTTGTTTGTAAAGTTTGTGGTAATTTGATTTGTTTTTTATATCTGCTATAATTTTTTTACTAAACCAGGGAGGATATTTAGATTTAGTCATTTTTGTTTTTGGTACGCAGATATTTAGTATATTATAATAGATTTCATAAAATTTATCAAATGCTTCATTTACAACAGTATATCTCTTGAGAATGTCCCAATTTGTTTCGGATAGTAATTGATAAAGAAGCTCAAAATTGGCTCGCTGGAAGTAGAAGGTTGAATTATCATTGAAAGTAGAGTTAGAATGATGGGAAGGTGTGACAATAAACGTGGATGCAGGAAGTGATATTAAGAGAGAGGGATGAAATTTGTCTTCACCAACAAGGGGATCATTGCAATGAGTGACTAGACAGGTAGAGTTTACGTTAGATATAACAACATCGAGTATTCTTCCGTCACTGTTGGTTATGTGATTATGTTGTATAGCCATAAAAAAATTTAAAAAATGATCAAACCTAGTAATGATATTATTGGTGTGGCCATGGGTATAAAAATCAACCAGTTTATTCATATTAAGATCAGCCAGGATTAAGAAGTTGTCATTTTGTAGGAAGTTACAAGATTCCAGACAATCAAACACATATTCATGCTGAATGAAAGAAATAGGTGGGGGAATATATGCTACAATAATGTAAAAATAATTATTATGTGATATTTTAAGGCGGACACATATAATGTCACAATTAGAGTTTGAGTTAAGGTCTAGATTCACAGCAGTTGATACGTATTTATTACTTATAGCACATATTACACCTCCACCTCTAGATTTATTACAAGATTCAAAATCTCTATCCTTCCTATAAACTGTATAGTCATTGCTTATAAGTTCTGAGTTATATACTGAGGGCGTAAGCCAGCTCTCTGTAACTGTAATAACATCAAAATCTGAGTAAGTTGAAGCATTTAAAAATTCATCAAGTTTAGTATTCAGACCTCTGGCATTTTGATAGTAAATATTCATTACTGAATTTAGGTAAAAATAGATTTATTTGTGATGTAAATAAGTAATTTAAAATACAATAAGTTGGAGTAGGTAATTCAATATTTGATTGGACAAATATCTTGCAAAAAGTGAACAGTAAAATAAGAAGAATAATTTATAGTTATACAAGGTCAAAATAATTAAGTGATTTCCTGAGATTAGAGAACTATACAGAATTATAATACAAATTAAAACACAATTTGACAGGTGAAGTATTGTACAAAATACAAAATCGAAGTAAAGTTGATTTCATTTAAAACTGCTCCAAATGATTGAATTTATTACATATCCAAACTATCGATGTTGTCAGTTGGTTTGAGTTTTTTTATCACATGACCGTGTTTATAGAAAATGTTACCGTCTGAGGACCACACATTTTTATAACCAAACTTAATTGACACAGATTTTAATAGCTCAAGACGTGGTTTTGTTAAGTCTTCTTTAATGGATATATTTGAATTTTTTAAGTTTTTCCTGGCTTTTAATACAATGTCGCGATAGCGGTATGATGTAAATTTTACGATGATGGGACGTGGTCTTGACCGGGGGGAGGACGGATCGTTGTTCTGGGTTTTCTTACCAATTCGATGGGTACGATCTATGGTATGAGCAGGTAGGTCCAGCGATAATTTAGATTTAATTACATCATTGACCTTTTTCTCCACATTCTCAGATGGATCCTCTGGAACACCGAATATCCTGAGGCAGTTACGCCTGGAATACTGCTCCAGATTGTCCAACTTATCACGGAGAACACGATTTTCTTCAGTGATGTTTTCGATAAGGGCCTCGTAGTAGACCTTTTGCTCTTCCAATTTCTGCTCAACTTTCGTAAAAACTTTGTCGACTAATTTGGTAAGAAAATTATCGTCATTGAGTAATTTATTCAGTGTTTCCGAAACAATTGCAGAAATATTTCTAGTATTTGACATTCTGACAAAATTTTGATTGCAGGAGAAATATGATGAAAAAACGAAAATATTATACAGCACTTTGTCACAACAGGAGCAGAAAAAAAACACGTCTACTCACGACGATGCATTGACAATGAATGAATGAATGAATATGACAGTTTAAATACTTGAAAACAGCATTTTGTATGTTTTTGCAATCTGAATGCAGCTATTTTATCTTGATTTTGCAAACATAAGCCATAACACACGACATATACATGAATATGACAGTATAAATACTTGAAAACGGTGTTTTGTTTGCTTTTGCATGCTTAAATTAGCATTTTTATCTTGCTTTCACCAACATTAGCTATTATACACGACAGAAACATGAATATGACAGTTTAAATACTTGAAAACAACATTTTGTAAGTTTTTGCATGCTGAAATCAGCTATTTTATCTTGATTTTGCAAACATAAGCCTCTATACACGACATATACATGAATATGAGAGTTAAAATACTTGAAAACGGTATTTTGTTTGCTTTTGCATGCTTAAAACAGCATTTTTATCTTGCTTTCTCCAACATTAGCTATTATGCTCTACAGAAACATGAATATGACAGTTTAAATACTTGAAAACAGCATTTTGTATGTTTTTGCAAGGTGAAAACAGCTATTTTATCTTGATTTTGAAAACATAAGCCATTACACACGACATATACATGAATATGACAGTTTAAATACATAAAAACGGTGTTTTGTTTGCTTTTGCATGCTTAAAACAATATTTTTATCTTGCTTTCACCAACATTAGCTATTATACACGACAGAAACATGAATATGACAGTTTAAATACTTGAAAACAGCATTTTGTATGCTTTTGCAATCTGAAAACAGCTATTTTATCTTGATTTTGCAAACATAAGCCATTACACACGACATATACATGAATATGACAGTTTAAATACTTAAAAACGGTGTTTTGTTTGCTTTTGCATGCTTAAAACAGCATTTTTATCTTGCTTTTACCAACATTAGCTATTATACACGACAGAAACATGAATATGACAGTTTAAATACTTGAAAACAACATTTTGTAAGTTTTTGCAAGCTGAAAACAGCTATTTTATCTTGATTTTGCAAACAAAAGCCATTACACACGACATATACATGAATATGACAGTTTAAATACTTTAAAACAGCATTTTCTATGTTTTTGCAAGCTGAAAACAGCTATTTTATCTTGATTTTGCAAACATAAGCCATTACACACGAAATATACATGACTATGACAGTTTAAATACTTGAAAACGGTGTTTTGTATGCTTTTGCATGCTTAAAACAGCACTTTTATCATGCTTTCACCAACATTAGCTATTATACACGACAGAAACATGAATATGACAATTTAAATACTTGAAAACAGCATTTTGAATGTTTTTGCAAGCTGAAAACAGCTATTTTATCTTGATTTTGCAAACATAAGCCATTACACACGACTTAAACATGAATATGACAGTTTACATACTTGAAAACAGCATTTTCTATGTTTCTGCAAGCTGAAAACAGATATTTTATCTTGATTTTGCAAACATAAGCCATTACACACGACATATACATGAATATGACAGTTTTAATACTTGAAAACAGCATTTTCTATATTTTGGCAAGCTGAAAACAGCTATTTTATCTTGATTTTGCAAACACAAGCCATTACACACGACATATACATGAATATGACAGTTTAAATACTTGAAAACGGTGTTTTGTTTGCTTTTGCATGCTTAAATTAGCATTTTTATCTTGCTTTCACCAACATTAGCTATTATACACGACAGAAACATGAATATGACAGTTTAAATACTTGAAAACAACATTTTGTAAGTTTTTGCATGCTGAAATCAGCTATTTTATCTTGATTTTGCAAACATAAGCCTCTATACACGACATATACATGAATATGAGAGTTAAAATACTTGAAAACGGTATTTTGTTTGCTTTTGCATGCTTAAAACAGCATTTTTATCTTGCTTTCTCCAACATTAGCTATTATGCTCTACAGAAACATGAATATGACAGTTTAAATACTTGAAAACAGCATTTTGTATGTTTTTGCAAGGTGAAAACAGCTATTTTATCTTGATTTTGAAAACATAAGCCATTACACACGACATATACATGAATATGACAGTTTAAATACATAAAAACGGTGTTTTGTTTGCTTTTGCATGCTTAAAACAATATTTTTATCTTGCTTTCACCAACATTAGCTATTATACACGACAGAAACATGAATATGACAGTTTAAATACTTGAAAACAGCATTTTGTATGCTTTTGCAATCTGAAAGCAGCTATTTTATCTTGATTTTGCAAACATAAGCCATTACACACGACATATACATGAATATGACAGTTTAAATACTTAAAAACGGTGTTTTGTTTGCTTTTGCATGCTTAAAACAGCATTTTTATCTTGCTTTTACCAACATTAGCTATTATACACGACAGAAACATGAATATGACAGTTTAAATACTTGAAAACAACATTTTGTAAGTTTTTGCAAGCTGAAAACAGCTATTTTATCTTGATTTTGCAAACAAAAGCCATTACACACGACATATACATGAATATGACAGTTTAAATACTTTAAAACAGCATTTTCTATGTTTTTGCAAGCTGAAAACAGCTATTTTATCTTGATTTTGCAAACATAAGCCATTACACACGAAATATACATGACTATGACAGTTTAAATACTTGAAAACGGTGTTTTGTATGCTTTTGCATGCTTAAAACAGCACTTTTATCATGCTTTCACCAACATTAGCTATTATACACGACAGAAACATGAATATGACAATTTAAATACTTGAAAACAGCATTTTGAATGTTTTTGCAAGCTGAAAACAGCTATTTTATCTTGATTTTGCAAACATAAGCCATTACACACGACTTAAACATGAATATGACAGTTTACATACTTGAAAACAGCATTTTCTATGTTTCTGCAAGCTGAAAACAGATATTTTATCTTGATTTTGCAAACATAAGCCATTACACACGACATATACATGAATATGACAGTTTTAATACTTGAAAACAGCATTTTCTATATTTTGGCAAGCTGAAAACAGCTATTTTATCTTGATTTTGCAAACACAAGCCATTACACACGACATATACATGAATATGACAGTTTAAATACTTGAAAACGGTGTTTTGTTTGCTTTTGCATGCTTAAATTAGCATTTTTATCTTGCTTTCACCAACATTAGCTATTATACACGACAGAAACATGAATATGACAGTTTAAATACTTGAAAACAACATTTTGTAAGTTTTTGCATGCTGAAATCAGCTATTTTATCTTGATTTTGCAAACATAAGCCACTACACACGACATATACATGAATATGACAGTTTAAATACTTGAAACCGGTGTTTTGTGTGCTTCTGCATGCTTAAAACAGCATTTTTATCTTGCTTTTACCAACATTAGCTATTATACACTACAGAAACATGAATATGACAGTTTAAATACTTGAAAACAGCATTTTGTATGTTTTTGCAATCTGAAAACAGCTATTTTATCTTGATTTTGCAAACATAAGCCATTACACACGACTTATACATGAATATGACAGTTTACATACTTGAAAACAGCATTTTCTATGTTTCTGCAAGCTGAGAACAGATATTTTATCTTGATTTTGCAAACATAAGCCATTACACACGACATATACATGAATATGACAGTTTTAATACTTGAAAACAGCATTTTGTATGTTTTTGCAATCTGAAAACAGCTATTTTATCTTGATTTTGCAAACATAAGCCATTACACACGACATATACATGAATATGACAGTTTAAGTACTTTAAAACAGCATTTTCTATGTTTTTGCAAGCTGAAAACAGCTATTTTATCTTGATTTTGCAAACATAAGCCATTAGACACGAAATATACATGACTATGACAGTTTAAATACTTGAAAACGGTGTTTTGTATGCTTTTGCATGCTTAAAACAGCACTTTTATCATGCTTTCACCAACATTAGCTATTATACACGACAGAAACATGAATATGACAATTTAAATACTTGAAAACAGCATTTTGTATGTTTTTGCAAGCTGAAAACAGCTATTTTATCTTGATTTTGCAAACATAAGCCATTACACACGACTTATACATGAATATGACAGTTTACATACTTGAAAACAGCATTTTCTATGTTTCTGCAAGCTGAAAACAGATATTTTATCTTGATTTTGCAAACATAAGCCATTACACACGACATATACATGAATATGACAGTTTTAATACTTGAAAACAGCATTTTCTATATTTTGGCAAGCTGAAAACAGCTATTTTATCTTGATTTTGCAAACACAAGCCATTACACACGACATATACATGAATATGACAGTTTAAATACTTGAAAACGGTGTTTTGTTTGCTTTTGCATGCTTAAATTAGCATTTTTATCTTGCTTTCACCAACATTAGCTATTATACACGACAGAAACATGAATATGACAGTTTAAATACTTGAAAACAACATTTTGTAAGTTTTTGCATGCTGAAATCAGCTATTTTATCTTGATTTTGCAAACATAAGCCACTACACACGACATATACATGAATATGACAGTTTAAATACTTGAAACCGGTGTTTTGTGTGCTTCTGCATGCTTAAAACAGCATTTTTATCTTGCTTTTACCAACATTAGCTATTATACACTACAGAAACATGAATATGACAGTTTAAATACTTGAAAACAGCATTTTGTATGTTTTTGCAATCTGAAAACAGCTATTTTATCTTGATTTTGCAAACATAAGCCATTACACACGACTTATACATGAATATGACAGTTTACATACTTGAAAACAGCATTTTCTATGTTTCTGCAAGCTGAGAACAGATATTTTATCTTGATTTTGCAAACATAAGCCATTACACACGACATATACATGAATATGACAGTTTTAATACTTGAAAACAGCATTTTGTATGTTTTTGCAATCTGAAAACAGCTATTTTATCTTGATTTTGCAAACATAAGCCATTACACACGACATATACATGAATATGACAGTTTAAGTACTTTAAAACAGCATTTTCTATGTTTTTGCAAGCTGAAAACAGCTATTTTATCTTGATTTTGCAAACATAAGCCATTAGACACGAAATATACATGACTATGACAGTTTAAATACTTGAAAACGGTGTTTTGTATGCTTTTGCATGCTTAAAACAGCACTTTTATCATGCTTTCACCAACATTAGCTATTATACACGACAGAAACATGAATATGACAATTTAAATACTTGAAAACAGCATTTTGTATGTTTTTGCAAGCTGAAAACAGCTATTTTATCTTGATTTTGCAAACATAAGCCATTACACACGACTTATACATGAATATGACAGTTTACATACTTGAAAACAGCATTTTCTATGTTTCTGCAAGCTGAAAACAGATATTTTATTTTGATTTTGCAAACATAAGCCATTACACACGACATATACATGAATATGACAGTTTTAGTACTTGAAAACAGCATTTTCTATGTTTTGGCAAGCTGAAAACAGCTATTTTATCTTGATTTGCAAACATAAGCCATTACACACGACTTTATACATGAATATGAGAGTTTAAATACTTGAAAACAGCAATTTGTATGTTTTTGCAAACTGAAAACAGCTATTTTATCTTCATTTTGCAAACATAAGCCATTACACACGACATATACATGAATATGACAGTTTACATACTTGAAAACAGCATTTTGTATGTTTTTGCAAGCTGAAAACAAATATTTTATCTTGATTTTGCAAAACATAAGCCATTACACACGACATATACATGAATATGACAGTTTAAATACTTAAAAACGGTGTTTTGTTTGCTTTTGCATGCTTAAAACAACATTTTTATCTTGTTTTTACCAACATTAGCTATTATACACGACATATACATGAATATGACAGTTTAAATACTTAAAAACAGCATTTTGTTTGTTTTTGCAAGCTGAAAACAGCTACTTTATCTTGATTTTGCAAACATAAGCCATTACACACGACATATACATGAATATGACAGTTTATATACTTGAAAACGGTGGTTTGTTTGCTTTTGCATGCTTAAAACAGCATTTTTATCTTACTTTCACCAACATTAGCTATTATACATGACAGAAAAATGAATATGACAGTTTAAATACTTGAAAACAGCATTTTGTATGTTTTTGCAAGCTGAAAACAGATATTTTATCTTGATTTTGCAAACATAAGCCATTACACACGACATATACATGAATATGACGGTTTAAATACTTGAAAACAGCATTTTGTATGTTTTTTCAAGCTGAAAAGAGCTATTTTATCTTAATTTTGCAAACATAAGCCATTACACACGACATATACATGAATATGACAGTTTAAATACTTGAAAACGGTGTTTTGTTTGCTTTTGCATGCTTAAAACAGCATTTTTATCTTGCTTTCACCAACATTAGCTATTATACATGACAAAAACATGAATATGACAGTTTAAATACTTGAAAACAGCATTTTGTATGTTTTTGCAATCTGAAAACAGCTATTTTATCTTGATTTTGCAAACATAAGCCATTACACACGACATATACATGAATATGACAGTTTAAATACTTTAAAACAGCATTTTCTATGTTTTTGCAAGCTGAAAACAGCTATTTTATCTTGATCTTGCAAACATAAGCCATTACACACGAAATATACATGACTATGACAGTTTAAATACTTGAAAACGGTGTTTTGTATGCTTTTGCATGCTTAAAACAGCACTTTTATCATGCTTTCACCAACATTAGCTATTATACACGACAGAAACATGAATATGTCAATTTAAATACTTGAAAACAGCATTTTGTATGTTTTTGCAAGCTGAAAACAGCTATTTTATCTTGATTTTGCAAACATAAGCCATTACACACGACTTATACATGAATATGACAGTTTACATACTTGAAAACAGCATTTTCTATGTTTCTGCAAGCTGAAAACAGATATTTTATCTTGATTTTGCAAACATAAGCCATTACACACGACATATACATGAATATGACAGTTTTAATACTTGAAAACAGCATTTTCTATGTTTTGGCAAGCTGAAAACAGCTATTTTATCTTGATTTGCAAACATAAGCCATTACACACGACTTTATACATGAATATGACAGTTTAAATACTTGAAAACAGCATTTTGTATGTTTTTGCAAGCTGAAAACAGATATTTTATCTTGATTTTGCAAAACATAAGCCATTACACACGACATATAGATGAATATGACAGTTTAAATACTTAAAACCGGTGTTTTGTTTGCTTTTGCATGCTTAAAGCAACATTTTTATCTTGCTTTCACCAACATTAGCTATTATACACGACAGAAACATAAATATGACAATTTAAATACTTGAAAACAGCAATTTGTATGTTTTTGCAATCTGAAAACAGCTATTTTATCTTGATTTTGCAAACATAAGCCTCTATACACGACATATACATGAAGATGACAGTTAAAATACTTGAAAACGGTATTTTGTTTGCTTTTGCATGCTTAAAACAGCATTTTTATCTTGCTTTCACCAATATTAGCTATTATGCACTACAGAAACATGAATATGACAGTTTAAATACTTGAAAACAGCATTTTGTATGTTTTTGCAAGGTGAAAACAGCTATTTTATCTTGATTTTGAAAACATTAGCCATTACACACGACATATACATGAATATGACAGTTTAAATACATAAAAACGGTGTTTTGTTTGCTTTTGCATGCTTAAAACAACATTTTTATCTTGCTTTCACCAACATTAGCTATTATACACGACAGAAACATGAATATGACAGTTTAAATACTTGACAACAGCATTTTGTATGCTTTTGCAATCTGAAAACAGCTATTTTATCTTGATTTTGCAAACATAAGCCATTACACACGACATATACATGAATATGACAGTTTATATACTTGAAAACGGTGGTCTGTTTGCTTTTGCGTGCTTAAAACTGCATTTTTATCTTACTTTCACCAACATTAGCTATTATACATGACAGAAACATGAATATGACAGTTTAAATACTTGAAAACAGCATTTTGTATGTTTTCGCAAGCTGAAAACATATATTTTATCTTGATTTTGCAAACATAAGCCATTACACACGACATATACATGAATATGACGGTTTAAATACTTGAAAACAGCATTTTGTATGTTTTTGAAGGCTGAAAAGAGCTATATAATCTTAATTTTGCAAACATAAGCCATTACACACGACATATACATGGATATGACAGTTTAAGTACTTGAAAACGGTGTTTTGTTTGCTTTTGCATGCTTAAAACAGCATTTTTATCTTGCTTTCACCAACATGAGCTATTATACATGACAAAAACATGAATATGACAGTTTAAATACTTGAAAACAACATTTTGTAAGTTTTTGCAAGCTGAAAACAGCTATTTTATCTTGATTTTGCAAACATAAACCATTACACACGACATATACATGAATATGACGGTTTAAATACTTGAAAACAGCATTTTGTATGTTTTTGCAAGCTGAAAACAGCTATTTTATATTGATTTTGCAAACATAAGCCATTACACACGACATATACGTGAATATGACAGTTTAAATACTTAAAACCGGTGTTTTGTTTGCTTTTGCATGCTTAAAACAACATTTTTATCTTGCTTTCACTAACATTAGCTATTATACACGACAGAAACATGAATATGACAATTTAAAAACTTGAAAACAGCATTTTGTATGTTTTTGCATGCTGAAAACAGCTATTTTATATAGATTTTGCAAACATACACGACATATACATGAATATGACAGTTAAAATACTTGAAACCGGTGTTTTGTTTTCTTTTGCATGCTTAAAACAACATTTTTATCTTGCTTTCACCAACATTAGCTATAATACACGACAGAAACATGAATATGACAATTTAAATACTTGAAAACAGCATTTTGTATGTTTTTGCAAGCTGAAAACAGCTATTTTATCTTGATTTTGCAAACATAAGCCATTACACACGACATATACGTGAATATGACAGTTTAAATACTTGAAAACTGTGTTTTGTTTGCTTTTGCATGCTTAAAACAGCATTTTTATCTTGCTTTCACCAACATTAGCTATTATACACGACAGAAACATGAATATGATAGTATAAATTCTTGAAAACGGTGTTTTGTATGCTTTTGCATGCTTGAAACAGCATTTTTATCTTGCTTTCACCAACATTAGCTATTATACACGACAGAATCTTGAATATGACAGTTTAAATACTTGAAAACAGCATTTTGTATGTTTTTGCAAGCTGAAAACAGCTATTTTATATTCATTTTGCAAACATAAGCCATTACACACGACATATACATGAATATGACAGTTTAAATACTTGAAAACGGTGTTTTGTTTGCTTTAGCATGCTTAAAACAGCATTTTTATCTTGCTTTTACCAACATTAGCTATTATACACGACATATACATGAATATGACAGTTAAAATACTTGAAAACAGCATTTTCTATGTTTTGGCAAGCTGAAAACAGCTATTTTATCTTGATTTTGCAAACATAAGCCATTACACACGACATATACATGAATATGACAGTTTAAATACTTGAAAACAGCATTTTTTATGTTTTGGCAAGCTGAAAACAGCTATTTTATCTTGATTTTGCAAACATAAGCCTCTATACACGACATATACATGAATATGACAGTTTAAATACTTGAAAACGGTATTTTGTTTGCTTTTGCATGTTTAAAACAGCATTTTTATCTTGCTTTCACCAACATTAGCTATTATACACGACAGAAACGTGAATATGACAGTTTAAATACTTGAAAACAGCATTTTGTATGTTTTTGCAAGCTGAAAACAGCTATTTTATCTTGATTTTGCAAACATAAGCCATTACACACGACATATACATGAATATGACAGTTTAAATACTTGAAAACAGCATTTTTTATGTTTTGGCAAGCTGAAAACAGCTATTTTATCTTGATTTTGCAAACATAAGCCATTACACACGACATATACATGAATATGACAGTTTAAATACTTGAAAACGGTGTTTTGTTTGCTTTTGCATGCTTAAAACAGCATTTTTATCTTGCTTTCACCAACATTAGCTATTATACATGACAGAAACATGAATATGACAGTTTAAATACTTGAAAACAGCATTTTGTATGTTTTTGCAAGCTGAAAACAGCTATTTTATCTTGATTTTGCAAACATAAGCCATTACACACGACATATACATGAATATGACAGTTTAAATACTTGAAACCGGTGTTTTGTTTGCTTTTGCATGTTTAAAACAACATTTTTATCTTGCTTTCACCACCATTAGCTATTATACACGACAGAAACATGAATATGACAATTTAAATACTTGAAAACAGCATTTTGTATGTTTTTGCAAACTGAAAACAGCTATTTTATCTTGATTTTGCAAACATAAGCCTCTATACACGACATATACATGAATATGACAGTTTAAATACTTGAAAACGGTATTTTGTTTGCTTTTGCATGCTTAAAACAGCATTTTTATCTTGTTTGACCAACATTAGATATTATACACGACAGAAACATGAATATGACAGTTTAAATACTTGAAAGCAACATTTTGTAAGTTTTTGCAAGCTGAAAACAGCTATTTTATCTTGATTTTGCAAACATAAGCCATTATACACAACATATACATGAATATGACAGTTTATATACTTGAAAACAGCATTTTCTATGTTTTGGCAAGCTGACAACAGCTATTTTATCTTGATTTTGCAAACATAAGCCATTACACACGACATATAGATGAATGACAGTTTAAATACTTGAAAACAGCATTTTCTATGTTTTGGCAAGCTGAAAACAACTATTTTATCTTGATTTTGCAAACATAAGCCTCTACACACGACATATACATGAATATGACAGTTTAAATACTTGAAAACGGTGTTTTGTTTGCTTTTGCATGCTTAAAACAGCATTTTTATCTTGCTTTAACCAACATCAGCTGTTATACACGACAGAAACATGAATATGACAGTTTAAATACTTGAAAACAGCATTTTCTATGTTTTGGCAAGCTGAAAACAGCTATTTTATCTTGATTTTGCAAACATAAGCCACTACACACGACATGTACATGAATATGACAGTTTAAATACTTGAAACCAGTGTTTTGTTTGATTTTGCATGCTTAAAACAACATTTTTATCTTGCTTTCACCAACATTAGCTATTATACACGACAGAAACATGAATATGACAATTTAAAAACTTGAAAACAGCATTTTGTATGTTTTTGCAAGCTGAAAACAGCTATTTTATGTTGATTTTGCAAACATACACGACATATACATGAATATGACAGTTAAAATACTTGAAACCGGTGTTTTGTTTCCTTTTGCATGCTTAAAACAACATTTTTATCTTGCTTTCACCAACATTAGCTATAATACACGACAGAAACATGAATATGACAATTTAAATACTTGAAAACAGCATTTTGTATGTTTTTGCAAGCTGAAAACAGCTATTTTATCTTGATTTTGCAAACATAAGCCATTACACACGACATATACGTGAATATGACAGTTTAAATACTTGAAAACTGTGTTTTGTTTGCTTTTGCATGCTTAAAACAGCATTTTTATCTTGCTTTCACCAACATTAGCTATTATACACTACAGAAACATGAATATGACAATTTAAATACTTGAAAACAGCATTTTGTATGTTTTTGCAAGCTGAAAACAGCTATTTTATCTTGATTTTGCAAACATAAGCCATTATACACGACATGTACATGAATATGACCATTTAAATACTTGAAAACGGTGTTTTGTATGCTATTGCATGCTTAAAGCAGCATTTTTATCTTGCTTTCACCAACATTAGCTATTATACACGACAGAAACATGAATATGATAGTATAAATTCTTGAAAACGGTGTTTTGTATGCTTTTGCATGCTTGAAACAGCATTTTTATCTTGCTTTCACCAACATTAGCTATTATACACGACAGAATCTTGAATATGACAGTTTAAATACTTGAAAACAGCATTTTGTATGTTTTTGCAAGCTGAAAACAGCTATTTTATATTCATTTTGCAAACATAAGCCATTACACACGACATATACATGAATATGATAGTTTAAATACTTGAAAACGGTGTTTTGTTTGCTTTAGCATGCTTAAAACAGCATTTTTATCTTGCTTTTACCAACATTAGCTATTATACACGACATATACATGAATATGACAGTTAAAATACTTGAAAACAGCATTTTCTATGTTTTGGCAAGCTGAAAACAGCTATTTTATCTTGATTTTGCAAACATAAGCCATTACACACGACATATACATGAATATGACAGTTTAAATACTTGAAAATGGTGTTTTGTTTGATTTTGCATGCTTAAAACAGCATTTTTATCTTGCTTTCACCAACATTAGCTATTATACATGACAGAAACATGAATATGACAGTTTAAATACTTGAAAACAGCATTTTGTATGTTTTTGCAAGCTGAAAACAGCTATTTTATCTTGATTTTGCAAACATAAGCCATTACACACGACATATACATGAATATGACAGTTTAAATACTTGAAACCGGTGTTTTGTTTGCTTTTGCATGCTTAAAACAACATTTTTATCTTGCTTTCACCAACATTAGCTATTATACACGACAGAAACATGAATATGACAATTTAAATACTTGAAAACAGCATTTTGTAAGTTTTTGCAAGCTGAAAACAGCTATTTTATCTTGATTTTGCAAACATAAGCCTCTATACACGACATATACATAAATATGACAGTTTAAATACTTGAAAACGGTATTTTGTTTGCTTTTGCATGTTTAAAACAGCATTTTTATCTTGCTTTCACCAACATTGGCTTTATACACGACAGAAACGTGAATATGACAGTTTAAATACTTGAAAACAGCATTTTGTATGTTTTTGCAAGCTGAAAACAGCTATTTTATCTTGATTTTGCAAACATAAGCCATTACACACGACATATACATGAATATGACAGTTTAAATACTTGAAAACAGCATTTTTTATGTTTTGGCAAGCTGAAAACAGCTATTTTATCTTGATTTTGCAAACATAAGCCATTACACACGACATATACATGAATATGACAGTTTAAATACTTGAAAACGGTGTTTTGTTTGCTTTTGCATGCTTAAAACAGCATTTTTATCTTGCTTCCACCAACATTAGCTATTATACATGACAGAAACATGAATATGACAGTTTAAATACTTGAAAACAGCATTTTGTATGTTTTTGCAAGCTGAAAACAGCTATTTTATCTTGATTTTGCAAACATAAGCCATTACACACGACATATACATGAATATGACAGTTTAAATACTTGAAACCGGTGTTTTGTTTGCTTTTGCATGTTTAAAACAACATTTTTATCTTGCTTTCACCACCATTAGCTATTATACACGACAGAAACATGAATATGACAATTTAAATACTTGAAAACAGCATTTTGTATGTTTTTGCAAACTGAAAACAGCTATTTTATCTTGATTTTGCAAACATAAGCCTCTATACACGACATATACATGAATATGACAGTTTAAATACTTGAAAACGGTATTTTGTTTGCTTTTGCATGCTTAAAACAGCATTTTTATCTTGTTTCACCAACATTAGATATTATACACGACAGAAACATGAATATGACAGTTTAAATACTTGAAAGCAACATTTTGTAAGTTTTTGCAAGCTGAAAACAGCTATTTTATCTTGATTTTGCAAACATAAGCCATTATACACAACATATACATGAATATGACAGTTTATATACTTGAAAACAGCATTTTCTATGTTTTGGCAAGCTGACAACAGCTATTTTATCTTGATTTTGCAAACATAAGCCATTACACACGACATATAGATGAATGACAGTTTAAATACTTGAAAACAGCATTTTCTATGTTTTGGCAAGCTGAAAACAGCTATTTTATCTTGATTTTGCAAACATAAGCCACTACACACGACATGTACATGAATATGACAGTTTAAATACTTGAAACCAGTGTTTTGTTTGATTTTGCATGCTTAAAACAACATTTTTATCTTGCTTTCACCAACATTAGCTATTATACACGACAGAAACATGAATATGACAATTTAAAAACTTGAAAACAGCATTTTGTATGTTTTTGCAAGCTGAAAACAGCTATTTTATATTGATTTTGCAAACATACACGACATATACATGAATATGACAGTTAAAATACTTGAAACCGGTGTTTTGTTTCCTTTTGCATGCTTAAAACAACATTTTTATCTTGCTTTCACCAACATTAGCTATAATACACGACAGAAACATGAATATGACAATTTAAATACTTGAAAACAGCATTTTGTATGTTTTTGCAAGCTGAAAACAGCTATTTTATCTTGATTTTGCAAACATAAGCCATTACACACGACATATACGTGAATATGACAGTTTAAATACTTGAAAACGGTGTTTTGTTTGCTTTTGCATGCTTAAAACAGCATTTTTATCTTGCTTTCACCAACATTAGCTATTATACACTACAGAAACAATAATATGACAGTTTAAATACTTGAAAACAGCATTTTGTATGTTTTTGCAAGGTGTAAACAGCTATTTTATCTTGATTTTGCAAACATAAGCCATTACACACGACATATACATTAATATGACAGTTTATATACTTGAAAACAGCATATTGTATGTTTTTGCAAGCTGAAAACAGATATTTTATCTTAATTTTGCAAAACACAAGCCATTACACACGACATATACATGAATATGACAGTTTAAATACTTGAAAACGGTGGTTTGTTTGCTTTTGCATGCTTAAAACAGCATTTTTATCTTATTTTCACCAACATTAGCTATTATACACGACAAAAACATGAATATGACAGTTTAAATACTTGAAAACAGCATTTTGTATGTTTTTGCAAGCTGAAAACAGCTATTTTATCTTGTTATTGCAAACATAAGCCATTACACACGACATATACATGAATATGACAGTTTAAATACTTGAAAACGGTGTTTTGTATGCTTTTGCATGCTTAAAAAAGCATTTTTATCTTGCTTTCACCAACATTAGCTATTATACACGACAAAAACATGAATATGACAGTTTAGATACTTGAAAACAGCATTTTGTATGATTTTGCAAGCTGAAAACAGCTATTTTATTTTGATTTTGCAAACATAAGCCATTATACACGACATGTACATGAATATGACTATTTAAATACTTGAAAACGGTGTTTTGTATGCTATTGCATGCTTAAAGCAGCATTTTTATCTTGCTTTCACCAACATTAGCTATTATACACGACTGAAACATGAATATGATAGTATAAATTCTTGAAAACGGTGTTTTATATGCTTTTACATGCTTGAAACAGCATTTTTATCTTGCTTTCACCAACATTAGCAATTATACACGACATATACATGAATATGACAGTTAAAATACTTGAAAACAGCATTTTCTATGTTTTGGCAAGCTGAAAACAGCTATTTTATCTTGATTTTGCAAACATAAGCCATTACACACGACATATACGTGAATATGACAGTTTAAATACTTGAAAACGGTGTTTTGTTTGATTTTGCATGCTTAAAACAGCATTTTTATCTTGCTTTCACCAACAGTAGCTATTATACATGACAGAAACATGAATATGACAGTTTAAATACTTGAAAACAGCATTTTGTATGTTTTTGCAAGCTGAAAACAGCTATTTTATCTTGATTTTGCAAACATAAGCCATTACACACGACATATACATGAATATGACAGTTTAAATACTTGAAACCGGTGTTTTGTTTGCTTTTGCATGCTTAAAACAACATTTTTATCTTGCTTTCACCAACATTAGCTATTATACACGACAGAAACATGAATATGACAATTTAAATACTTGAAAACAGCATTTTGTATGTTTTTGCAAGCTGAAAACAGCTATTTTATCTTGATTTTGCAAACATAAGCCTCTATACACGACATATACATGAATATGACAGTTTAAATACTTGAAAACGGTATTTTGTTTGCTTTTGCATGTTTAAAACAGCATTTTTATCTTGCTTTCACCAACATTAGCTATTATACACGACAGAAACGTGAATATGACAGTTTAAATACTTGAAAACAGCATTTTGTATGTTTTTGCAAGCTGAAAACAGTTATTTTATCTTGATTTTGCAAACATAAGCCATTACACACGACATATACATGAATATGACAGTTTAAATACTTGAAAACAGCATTTTCTATGTTTTGGCAAGCTGAAAACAGCTATTTTATCTTGATTTTGCAAACATAAGCCATTACACACGATATATACATGAATATGACAGTTTAAATACTTGAAAACGGTGTTTTGTTTGCTTTTGCATGCTTAAAACAGCATTTTTATCCTGCTTTCTTTAACATTAGCTATTATACATGATAGAAACATGAATATGACAGTTTAAATACTTGAAAACAGCATTTTGTATGTTTTTGCAAGCTGAAAACAGCTATTTTATATTGATTTTGCAAACATAAGCCTCTATACACGACATATACATGAATATGACAGTTTAAATACTTGAAAACGGTATTTTGTTTGCTTTTGCATGCTTAAAACAGCAGTTTTATCTTGCTTTCACCAACATTAGCTATTATACACGACAGAAACATGAATATGACAGTTTAAATACTTGAAAACAACATTTTGTAAGTTTTTGCAAGCTGCAAACAGCTATTTTATCTTGATTTTGCAAACATAAGCCATTATAAACGACATATACATGAATATGACAGTTTATATACTTGGAAACAGCATTTTCTATGTTTTTGCAAGCTGAAAACAGCTATTTTATCTTGATTTTGCAAACATAAGCCATTACACACGACATATACATGAATATGACAGTTGAAATACTTGAAAACGGTGTTTTGTTTGCTTTTGCATGCTTAAAGCAACATTTTTATCTTGCTTTCACCAACATTAGCTATTATACACGACAGAAACATGAATATGACAATTTAAATACTTGAAAACAGCAATTTGTATGTTTTTGCAAGCTGAAAACAACTATTTTATCTTGATTTTGCAAACATAGGCCTCTATACACGACATATACATGAATATGACAGTTAAAATACTTGAAAATGGTATTTTGTTTGCTTTTGCATGCTTAAAACAGCATTTTTATCTCGCTTTCACCAACATTAGCTATTATGCACTACAGAAACATGAATATGACAGTTTAAATACTTGAAAACAGCATTTTGTATGTTTTTGCAAGGTGAAAACAGCTATTTTATCTTGATTTTGAAAACATAAGCCATTACACACGACATATACATGAATATGACAGTTTAAATACTTGAAAACGGTGTTTTGTTTGCTTTTGCATGCTTAAAACAGCATTTTTATCTTGCTTTTACCAACATTAGCTATTATACACGACAGAAACATGAATATGACAGTTTAAATACTTTAAAACAACATTTTGTAAGTTTTTGCAAGCTGAAAACAGCTATTTTATCTTGATTTTGCAAACATAAGCCATTACACACGACATATACATGAATATGACAGTTTAAATAATTTAAAACAGCATTTTCTATGTTTTTGCAAGCTGAAAACAGCTATTTTATCTTGATTTTGCAAACATAAGCCATTACGAATAAAAACGAGATGATGGAGAAGCAGTCAATTTAATAAAATCCAATAAATACACCAACGTTTCGACTGCTAATCAGTCTTCATCAGGGTGCTGATACAAACAAACAAACAATAAATAAACATACATATGTCAAGGTAAGCAGACTTACATAATTGGTTTTTAAAAAATAAAGAATATCATGTAAAAAATTATTTTACAGAAATCTGTCGTCAAAAAAGGATAAAATACACACACAAACATGTTACTTAACAGTCATCAACTAACTGACTTATGCAAGAAGTTTCTAGTGAAGTAATCGTACAGAGATGCAAAGAACCACTCTTCAGCCAATCAAGGGCTTGCAGGACAAAATACAAGAATAGACAATACATTAAAACTACAAAATAATATCACAGTTGAAATATCACCAGAATGTTGAAATGTACACAAATGAAATAAACTGATTATTGTAAAAATAACTGTCCATAGTGTTTTGTTATAATCCCAGAATATATGGAGCTGAGATTTTGTATATCTGTTTGTGCGTTTACTGCTTTTTTGTTTCTTTGGATGTGTAGCATTTCCATGGTTAACCGTTTATTTAAGTTCTTTTCAGTGGCTAGTATTGTGGTGTTCTCAAAGTCAAAAGCGTGCTTCTCTACCTGACTGTGTTCCACTAAGGTACACTTAGCGCTCAAATTCTGTTTTTCACAGTTCCGTTTATGTTCTTTTAATCTGGTACTCAAATATCTTTTAGTTTGTCCTATATAGACTTGGTCGCAATCTTTGCATGGAATCTTGTAAATGATATTGGATCTCTGCATCGTGTCTATAGGGGTTTTGGTATTACTAAACAAATTATTTACCGTTTTATACTGTTTAAAAGTGATGTTGATGTTAAGATGACGTGACAAAGTATTTCTGACTTTATGAGATAAGTCAGAAATGAACGGAATGGTGCAGTAATAATTGTTATTGTCAGTAGGTGGGGAGCGTGGAGGTTTGGGGTTGTTTGTGTTGAGGATGCGGTTTACAAGGGTTTTGGGGTAATTATTTATAAGAAGTAGTTGTTTGATCTTCATCTCGACCTCGGTGTAGAAGCATTCTGACGTAAGTTTCAGCGCCCGATTTTTTTTAAATTTACCGCCAAGTTAATCAGTTGGTGTCGCGGATGGTGTGAATGGTAGTTCAGATATCTTGTTGTAGATGTCGGCTTTTGATACCATTTTGACAAAATGTCACCTTCTTCTTGTCTAATTAGCAGCATGTCAAGAAATCGTATTTTTCCTTCACCCTCAACTTCCATCGTGAACTGTAGGTGGTTGTCGTAGCTGTTGAATACTTGTAGAATGGTTTCTTTTTGGTCAGACGGTATAGCTGTGATGATGTCATCAACGTACTTCTTGATAAATGGAATGGGAAAAGGAAGAATGGAGACACAATGCTGAACTAATCGATCCATGACTAGATTGGCGATCACAGGACTTAGGCTGGAACCCATTGCAGTACCAAATTGTTGCAGGTAGAAAATGCCATTGAAGCAGAAGAAGCTGTTGTTGTACCAGAACTCTATTAGTTGTAAGAATTCACTTAGTGGTATGTCTGTTTTCTTACTAATTATATCCCATTTCTCTTCTATCACTTGTAGAATGAGGTTGAGGGGCACATTAGTGAACAACGAGACTATATCAAGTGAAATTAGTATGTATCCAGGATCTAGTTTAACCGTCGATTTGAAGGTAGCGAACTCAAAGGAACTCTTCACATGGAAGTCATCATTTTCTAGGCCGCTAAGTAAACCAGCTAGATACTTGGAGATGTTAGATGTAGGTCCATTGATTCCGGAAACGATCGGACGTAGTGGTAGATCAGTTTTATGAACCTTGATGTTTCCGTAAATGCGTGGTGCAACAGCAGTGTCTTGTGTTAACCTAGTTTTAGTGATCTTATCTATGTAGTTATTGTCATGTAGTTTTTTAATAAGTGAATTGTTTTTATTTTGTATTTTAGTGGTTAGGTCTTTGTTTACTACTTTATATGTTGTGGAGTCGGATAGAAGGTCATTCATTTTGTTGTTGTAGTCTTCGGTGCTAATAGCTACTGTTTTGTTGCCTTTATCTGCTCTAACTATAAGAACTTCTGTGTGATTATTTTTCAGAAATTTCTTCGTTTTATTGTAATCTAGTGTTAAATGTGACTTGTTGTTCTTGTCATGTGTTCTGTGTAGATGATTGGTGATGTTATTAGCAACGTTAGCTCTCAAATTATTTTTTAATTCATTGTCTGTTGTTGAACTTAGTATGTATTCAACGTCAGTAATAAGTCTGTCAACAGGAATTTCCTGTGGTTGGTAGGGAACAGCAAATTTTGGGCCTAACGCTAATGAATTTTTGCATTCATTTGGAAACTCTACATTTGTTAGATTTAAGAACCATTCATCTTCTGGAAATAGATTGTTGTTCGTACGTGTTTTATTTTTTAGATTACTTAGTTTTTTAATATGTTTGTTTTTAATAGTGTTGTTATGATAGTTGAATTGTCTAGTTAGTGTGCTGTTTATAAATTGTAGATGTACATCGCTGACTTTATTCAGTAATTGATTTAATAGATCTTTGTATTGTTGTTCTAGTTTTTTTAAACGGAAACAAGCTATTTTTATTTCAGTGTTTAATACTTGTGTTTTAAAATTATTAATCAATTTTGTTATTTTAGATTTAAATGGATGGTCTGAAGTCAGTGACTGTTGTAGGCATTTGAAATTATTTTGAATGTGTGTTGGTATCACCTTATCTTGTCTGCACCTGAGTAGGAAAGTACGTTGATTGATGGCTGCGGCCAGTTGTCTGTTGGCTTTCATCAAGTGCTTTATGGTCGTAGCAACATGTGGGTCATATGTTTGTAAAATTGTATCCATCATTCTGTAAAATAGTCTCCGTAGATTTAAATAGGTGGGTTGTTTCTCGACTGGATGTTGAATGAATAAAAACGAGATGATGGAGAAGCAGTCAATTTAATAAAATCCAATAAATACACCAACGTTTCGACTGCTAATCAGTCTTCATCAGGGTGCTGATACAAACAAACAAACAATAAATAAACATACATATGTCAAGGTAAGCAGACTTACATAATTGGTTTTTAAAAAATAAAGAATATCATGTAAAAAATTATTTTACAGAAATCTGTCGTCAAAAAAGGATAAAATACACACACAAACATGTTACTTAACAGTCATCAACTAACTGACTTATGCAAGAAGTTTCTAGTGAAGTAATCGTACAGAGATGCAAAGAACCACTCTTCAGCCAATCAAGGGCTTGCAGGACAAAATACAAGAATAGACAATACATTAAAACTACAAAATAATATCACAGTTGAAATATCACCAGAATGTTGAAATGTACACAAATGAAATAAACTGATTATTGTAAAAATAACTGTCCATAGTGTTTTGTTATAATCCCAGAATATATGGAGCTGAGATTTTGTATATCTGTTTGTGCGTTTACTGCTTTTTTGTTTCTTTGGATGTGTAGCATTTCCATGGTTAACCGTTTATTTAAGTTCTTTTCAGTGGCTAGTATTGTGGTGTTCTCAAAGTCAAAAGCGTGCTTCTCTACCTGACTGTGTTCCACTAAGGTACACTTAGCGCTCAAATTCTGTTTTTCACAGTTCCGTTTATGTTCTTTTAATCTGGTACTCAAATATCTTTTAGTTTGTCCTATATAGACTTGGTCGCAATCTTTGCATGGAATCTTGTAAATGATATTGGATTACACACGAAATATACATGACTATGACAGTTTAAATACTTGAAAACGGTGTTTTGTATGCTTTTGCATGCTTAAAACAGCACTTTTATCATGCTTTCACCAACATTAGCTATTATACACGACAGAAACATGAATATGACAATTTAAATACTTGAAAACAGCATTTTGTATGTTTTTGCAAGCTGAAAACAGCTATTTTATCTTGATTTTGCAAACATAAGCCATTACACACGACTTATACATGAATATGACAGTTTACATACTTGAAAACAGAATTTTCTATGTTTCTGCAAGCTGAAAACAGATATTTTATCTTGATTTTGCAAACATAAGCCATTACACACGACATATACATGAATATGACAGTTTAAATACTTGAAAACAGCATTTTCTATGTTTTGGCAAGATGAAAACAGCTATTTTATCTTGATTTTGCAAACACAAGCCATTACACACGACATATACATGAATATGACAGTTTAAATACTTGAAACCGGTGTTTTGTTTGCTTTTGCATGTTTAAAACAACATTTTTATCTTGCTTTCACCAACATTAGCTAATATACACGACAGAAACATAAATATGACAATTTAAATACTTGAAAACAGCATTTTGTATGTTTTTGCAAACTGAAAACAGCTATTTTATCTTGATTTTGCAAACATAAGCCTCTATACACGACATATACATGAATATGACAGTTTAAATACTTGAAAACGGTATTTTGTTTGCTTTTGCATGCTTAAAACAGCATTTTTATCTTGCTTTCACCAACATTAGCTATTATACACGACAGAAACATGAATATGACAGTTTAAATACTTGAAAACAGCATTTTGTATGTTTTTGCAATCTGAAAACAGCTATTTTATCTTGATTTTGCAAACATAAGCCATTACACACGACATATAGATGAATGACAGTTTAAATACTTGAAAACGGTGTTTTGTTTTCTTTTGCATGCTTGAAACAGCAGTTTTATCTTGCTTTCACCAACATTAGCTATTATACATGACAGAAACATGAATATGACAGTTTAAATACTTGAAAACGGTGTTTTGTTTGCTTTTGCATGCTTAAAACAACATTTTTATCTTGCTTTAACCAACATTAGCTATTATACACGACAGAAACATGAATAAGACAATTTAAATACTTGAAAACAGCATTTTGTATGTTTTTGCAATCTGAATGCAGCTATTTTATCTTGATTTTGCAAACAAAAGCCATAACACACGACATATACATGAATATGATAGTTTAAATACTTGAAAACGGTGTTTTGTTTGCTTTTGCATGCTTAAATTAGCATTTTTATCTTGCTTTCACCAACATTAGCTATTATACACGACAGAAACATGAATATGACAGTTTAAATACTTGAAAACAACATTTTGTAAGTTTTTGCATGCTGAAATCAGCTATTTTATCTTGATTTTGCAAACATAAGCCACTACACACGACATATACATGAATATGACAGTTTAAATACTTGAAACCGGTGTTTTGTGTGCTTCTGCATGCTTAAAACAGCATTTTTATCTTGCTTTTACCAACATTAGCTATTATACACTACAGAAACATGAATATGACAGTTTAAATACTTGAAAACAGCATTTTGTATGTTTTTGCAATCTGAAAACAGCTATTTTATCTTGATTTTGCAAACATAAGCCATTACACACGACATATACATGAATATGACAGTTTACATACTTGAAAACAGCATTTTGTATGTTTTTGCAAGCTGAAAACAGCTACTTTATCTTGGATTTGCAAACATAAGCCATTACACACGACATATACATGAATATGACAGTTTATATACTTGAAAACGGTGGTTTGTTTGCTTTTGCATGCTTAAAACAGCATTTTTATCTTACTTTCACCAACATTAGCTATTATACATGACAGAAACATGAATATGACAGTTTAAATACTTGAAAACAGCATTTTGTATATTTTTGCAAGCTGAAAACAGATATTTTATCTTGATTTTGCAAACATAAGCCATTACACACGACATATACATGAATATGACGGTTTAAATACTTGAAAACAGCATTTTGTATGTTTTTGCAAGCTGAAAACAGATATTTTATCTTGATTTTGCAAACATAAGCCATTACACACGACATATACATGAATATGACAGTTTACATACTTGAAAACGGCATTTTCTATGTTTTTGCAAGCTGAAAACAGCTATTTTATCTTGATTTTGCAAACATAAGCCATTACACACGACTTTATACATGAATATGACAGTTTAAATACTTGAAAACGGTGTTTTGTTTGCTTTTGCATGCTTAAAACAGCATTTTTATCTTGCTATCACCAACATTAGCTATTATACACTACAGAAACATTAATATGACAGTTTAAATACTTGAAAACAGCATTTTGTATGTTTTTGCAAGGTGAAAACAGCTATTTTATCTTGATTTTGCAAACATAAGCCATTACACACGACATATACATGAATATGACAGTTTAAATACTTGAAAACAGCATTTTCTATGTTTTTGCAAGCTGAAAACAGCTATTTTATCTTGATTTTGCAAACATAAGCCACTACACACGACATATACATGAATATGACAGTTTAAATACTTGAAAACTGTGTTTTGTATGCTTTTGCATGCTTAAAACAGCACTTTTATCATGCTTTTACCAACATTAGCTATTATACACGACAGAAACCTGAATATGACAATTTAAATACTTGAAAACAGCATTTTCTATGTTTTTGCAATCTGAAAACAGCTATTTTATCTTGATTTTGCAAACATAAGCCATTACACACGACATATACATTAATATGACAGTTTACATACTTGAAAACAGCATATTGTATGTTTTTGCAAGCTGAAAACAGATATTTTATCTTGATTTTGCAAAACATAAGCCATTACACACGACATATACATGAATATGACAGTTTAAATACTTGAAAACGGTGTTTTGTTTGCTTTTGCATGCTTAAAACAACATTTTTATCTTGCTTTCACCAACATTAGCTATTATACACGACAGAAACATAATTATGACAATTTAAATACTTGATAACAGCATTTTGTATAATCTTGCAAGCTGAAAACAGCTATTTTATCTTGATTTTGCAAACATAAGCCACTACACACGACATGTACATGAATATGACAGTTTAAATACTTGAAACCGGTGTTTTGTTTGCTTTTGCATGCTTAAAACAACATTTTTATCTTGCTTTCACCAACTATAGCTATTATACATGACAGAAACATGAATATTTATTTATTTATTTATTTATTTATTGACTCTACAGGAAAAAATCCCAATTACAGAGTAATAATTACAGAAATACATAAATAAAAAGTAGGCAATTGTCAATGCATTATTGTACAATGGTAAGTATAACAAAATATAACAGATGTTTGAATGTTGAACATAGCAATAAACAAATCAGTGAATGTAACCTAACTTTATAACATGTCAAGATGTGTTCACAGATTTTTGCAAGAAATATTGAATTAAATTTTTCCTAAACCCAGTAATGGTGTTGTAAAATAGATCCAGATCATCAATAACAGATAAAAGTATGTTAAAATTTATGCACATTTGTATGATAGGTGATTGAAATTCATAATTTGTCTTTGGCGTAGAGTAGGTTAGTTTGAACTTTGTCCTTGATCGAGGAACATAAAAATTAAAATTAGACAAAATCATGTTATCATCTATCATGTTATTCATAATCTTATAGAGATATAAACAAGAATGCATTCTCCTACGGTCATCAAGTGAAAGAACTCCAAATTCAATTAAGCAATTGTTGTAGTTAAACTCATTCTTAGGGTAAGTATTATATCTCTTGTAATACATATATTTGACAAATTTTTTTTGCACAGCTTCAATTGCATCAATATATTTGCTGTATACTGGACTCCACACTTGTGAGCAGTATTCAAGTCTTGATCTGACGAAGGAATAGTACAGTGTCTTCAGGGTACGTTGATTCTGGAAGCAACGAGTGTTACGGATAACAAAACCAAGGTTTCTATTGGAACTTTTTAGCAGTGAGTTAACATGTGGAACAAAACTACATTTGATGTCAAATAGAATACCCAGGTCAGTTATTTGTAAGACCCCGTCCAAGTTATTGTTGCTCATGGTATATTGATGAATTAATGGCGTCTTTTTTACAGAGTATGTCATAGTTTTACATTTCTTGTAGTTAAATGAGAGCTTAGAGGCTGAAGACCAAATTAAAATGTTGTTTATGTCAGATTGCAGAGCTTTACAGTCCTCAGTTGTATTGACAGTTTTAAAAAGTTTAATGTCATCAGCATAAAGTAGGATATTTGAGTTTTGAACCACATCGACTATATCATTGATGAACAAAAGGAACAACAATGGCCCGAGATTTGAACCCTGCGGCACACCTGTAGCAGGTATATATTGTTTAGAAATGTAATTGTTGTAGAATACACAGAGCTTACGATCCGCAAGATAGGAGGCAATGAACTGTATCAGATTGTCTGAGAAACTGAAATGATATTTAAGTTTATTTAACAATACAATATGACTCACTTTATCGAAGGCTTTTTCAAAATCGGTATACACGACGTCAACCTGAGTATTGTTATGTAAGGAACCAAGAACGAATTCTGTGAAATTTATTAAGTTTGAAGTCGTGGACCTTGAGGTCATGAATCCATGTTGGTGAATAGATATTTCCTTATGGACTTTTGAGTAAATTGAGGTGTAGATAATTTTCTCAAAAACTTTAGCTATGTTAGACAGTATGGCAATAGGACGATAGTTGGAAAGCTCGGAAATATCTCCAGATTTATGAATAGGACATACACGGGTAAGTTTGAGTATATCAGGAAAGGTGTTACAGGAAAGACTAAGATTGAAAAGTATATACAGTGGTTCTACTAAAATGTCAGCGCATCCTTTTATGATGTATGCAGGTAGGTTGTCGGGGCCAGGATTCCTGGATGATTTCAGTTTTCGGATAGCGCAGAGGATATCAGTTCTGGACACAGACTCAAGAGATACACTGTCACAAGAATTCAGGTTGTTGGCCTCGGATGTATGAGATTCAATATCGCTACTCCCATAAACTGAGGAAAAATAATCCGCAAAAGCATCAACAATCTGTGGAGTAGTGTCGTAGGTATTATCGTTATAGTGCATCAGCCCTGGTATACGTGATTTTTCTTTTTTAGAGTTAATGAATGCCCACAATTGTTGAGGTTTGGATGCAATATTAGATTCAATGTCGGATAGGTATTTTTTATGGGATATAGAAATATCATATTTTATTGAAGATCTAAGTTCTTTAAATTTTGTGAGGTAACTAGTTGAACCTGTTTGTTTGTAAAGTTTGTGGTAATTTGATTTGTTTTTTATATCTGCTATAATTTTTTTACTAAACCAGGGAGGATATTTAGATTTAGTCATTTTTGTTTTTGGTACGCAGATATTTAGTATATTATAATAGATTTCATAAAATTTATCAAATGCTTCATTTACAACAGTATATCTCTTGAGAATGTCCCAATTTGTTTCGGATAGTAATTGATAAAGAAGCTCAAAATTGGCTCGCTGGAAGTAGAAGGTTGAATTATCATTGAAAGTAGAGTTAGAATGATGGGAAGGTGTGACAATAAACGTGGATGCAGGAAGTGATATTAAGAGAGAGGGATGAAATTTGTCTTCACCAACAAGGGGATCATTGCAATGAGTGACTAGACAGGTAGAGTTTACGTTAGATATAACAACATCGAGTATTCTTCCGTCACTGTTGGTTATGTGATTATGTTGTATAGCCATAAAAAAATTTAAAAAATGATCAAACCTAGTAATGATATTATTGGTGTGGCCATGGGTATAAAAATCAACCAGTTTATTCATATTAAGATCAGCCAGGATTAAGAAGTTGTCATTTTGTAGGAAGTTACAAGATTCCAGACAATCAAACACATATTCATGCTGAATGAAAGAAATAGGTGGGGGAATATATGCTACAATAATGTAAAAATAATTATTATGTGATATTTTAAGGCGGACACATATAATGTCACAATTAGAGTTTGAGTTAAGGTCTAGATTCACAGCAGTTGATACGTATTTATTACTTATAGCACATATTACACCTCCACCTCTAGATTTATTACAAGATTCAAAATCTCTATCCTTCCTATAAACTGTATAGTCATTGCTTATAAGTTCTGAGTTATATACTGAGGGCGTAAGCCAGCTCTCTGTAACTGTAATAACATCAAAATCTGAGTAAGTTGAAGCATTTAAAAATTCATCAAGTTTAGTATTCAGACCTCTGGCATTTTGATAGTAAATATTCATTACTGAATTTAGGTAAAAATAGATTTATTTGTGATGTAAATAAGTAATTTAAAATACAATAAGTTGGAGTAGGTAATTCAATATTTGATTGGACAAATATCTTGCAAAAAGTGAACAGTAAAATAAGAAGAATAATTTATAGTTATACAAGGTCAAAATAATTAAGTGATTTCCTGAGATTAGAGAACTATACAGAATTATAATACAAATTAAAACACAATTTGACAGGTGAAGTATTGTACAAAATACAAAATCGAAGTAAAGTTGATTTCATTTAAAACTGCTCCAAATGATTGAATTTATTACATATCCAAACTATCGATGTTGTCAGTTGGTTTGAGTTTTTTTATCACATGACCGTGTTTATAGAAAATGTTACCGTCTGAGGACCACACATTTTTATAACCAAACTTAATTGACACAGATTTTAATAGCTCAAGACGTGGTTTTGTTAAGTCTTCTTTAATGGATATATTTGAATTTTTTAAGTTTTTCCTGGCTTTTAATACAATGTCGCGATAGCGGTATGATGTAAATTTTACGATGATGGGACGTGGTCTTGACCGGGGGGAGGACGGATCGTTGTTCTGGGTTTTCTTACCAATTCGATGGGTACGATCTATGGTATGAGCAGGTAGGTCCAGCGATAATTTAGATTTAATTACATCATTGACCTTTTTCTCCACATTCTCAGATGGATCCTCTGGAACACCGAATATCCTGAGGCAGTTACGCCTGGAATACTGCTCCAGATTGTCCAACTTATCACGGAGAACACGATTTTCTTCAGTGATGTTTTCGATAAGGGCCTCGTAGTAGACCTTTTGCTCTTCCAATTTCTGCTCAACTTTCGTAAAAACTTTGTCGACTAATTTGGTAAGAAAATTATCGTCATTGAGTAATTTATTCAGTGTTTCCGAAACAATTGCAGAAATATTTCTAGTATTTGACATTCTGACAAAATTTTGATTGCAGGAGAAATATGATGAAAAAACGAAAATATTATACAGCACTTTGTCACAACAGGAGCAGAAAAAAAACACGTCTACTCACGACGATGCATTGACAATGAATGAATGAATGAATATGACAGTTTAAATACTTGAAAACAGCATTTTGTATGTTTTTGCAATCTGAATGCAGCTATTTTATCTTGATTTTGCAAACATAAGCCATAACACACGACATATACATGAATATGACAGTATAAATACTTGAAAACGGTGTTTTGTTTGCTTTTGCATGCTTAAATTAGCATTTTTATCTTGCTTTCACCAACATTAGCTATTATACACGACAGAAACATGAATATGACAGTTTAAATACTTGAAAACAACATTTTGTAAGTTTTTGCATGCTGAAATCAGCTATTTTATCTTGATTTTGCAAACATAAGCCTCTATACACGACATATACATGAATATGAGAGTTAAAATACTTGAAAACGGTATTTTGTTTGCTTTTGCATGCTTAAAACAGCATTTTTATCTTGCTTTCTCCAACATTAGCTATTATGCTCTACAGAAACATGAATATGACAGTTTAAATACTTGAAAACAGCATTTTGTATGTTTTTGCAAGGTGAAAACAGCTATTTTATCTTGATTTTGAAAACATAAGCCATTACACACGACATATACATGAATATGACAGTTTAAATACATAAAAACGGTGTTTTGTTTGCTTTTGCATGCTTAAAACAATATTTTTATCTTGCTTTCACCAACATTAGCTATTATACACGACAGAAACATGAATATGACAGTTTAAATACTTGAAAACAGCATTTTGTATGCTTTTGCAATCTGAAAACAGCTATTTTATCTTGATTTTGCAAACATAAGCCATTACACACGACATATACATGAATATGACAGTTTAAATACTTAAAAACGGTGTTTTGTTTGCTTTTGCATGCTTAAAACAGCATTTTTATCTTGCTTTTACCAACATTAGCTATTATACACGACAGAAACATGAATATGACAGTTTAAATACTTGAAAACAACATTTTGTAAGTTTTTGCAAGCTGAAAACAGCTATTTTATCTTGATTTTGCAAACAAAAGCCATTACACACGACATATACATGAATATGACAGTTTAAATACTTTAAAACAGCATTTTCTATGTTTTTGCAAGCTGAAAACAGCTATTTTATCTTGATTTTGCAAACATAAGCCATTACACACGAAATATACATGACTATGACAGTTTAAATACTTGAAAACGGTGTTTTGTATGCTTTTGCATGCTTAAAACAGCACTTTTATCATGCTTTCACCAACATTAGCTATTATACACGACAGAAACATGAATATGACAATTTAAATACTTGAAAACAGCATTTTGAATGTTTTTGCAAGCTGAAAACAGCTATTTTATCTTGATTTTGCAAACATAAGCCATTACACACGACTTAAACATGAATATGACAGTTTACATACTTGAAAACAGCATTTTCTATGTTTCTGCAAGCTGAAAACAGATATTTTATCTTGATTTTGCAAACATAAGCCATTACACACGACATATACATGAATATGACAGTTTTAATACTTGAAAACAGCATTTTCTATATTTTGGCAAGCTGAAAACAGCTATTTTATCTTGATTTTGCAAACACAAGCCATTACACACGACATATACATGAATATGACAGTTTAAATACTTGAAAACGGTGTTTTGTTTGCTTTTGCATGCTTAAATTAGCATTTTTATCTTGCTTTCACCAACATTAGCTATTATACACGACAGAAACATGAATATGACAGTTTAAATACTTGAAAACAACATTTTGTAAGTTTTTGCATGCTGAAATCAGCTATTTTATCTTGATTTTGCAAACATAAGCCTCTATACACGACATATACATGAATATGAGAGTTAAAATACTTGAAAACGGTATTTTGTTTGCTTTTGCATGCTTAAAACAGCATTTTTATCTTGCTTTCTCCAACATTAGCTATTATGCTCTACAGAAACATGAATATGACAGTTTAAATACTTGAAAACAGCATTTTGTATGTTTTTGCAAGGTGAAAACAGCTATTTTATCTTGATTTTGAAAACATAAGCCATTACACACGACATATACATGAATATGACAGTTTAAATACATAAAAACGGTGTTTTGTTTGCTTTTGCATGCTTAAAACAATATTTTTATCTTGCTTTCACCAACATTAGCTATTATACACGACAGAAACATGAATATGACAGTTTAAATACTTGAAAACAGCATTTTGTATGCTTTTGCAATCTGAAAGCAGCTATTTTATCTTGATTTTGCAAACATAAGCCATTACACACGACATATACATGAATATGACAGTTTAAATACTTAAAAACGGTGTTTTGTTTGCTTTTGCATGCTTAAAACAGCATTTTTATCTTGCTTTTACCAACATTAGCTATTATACACGACAGAAACATGAATATGACAGTTTAAATACTTGAAAACAACATTTTGTAAGTTTTTGCAAGCTGAAAACAGCTATTTTATCTTGATTTTGCAAACAAAAGCCATTACACACGACATATACATGAATATGACAGTTTAAATACTTTAAAACAGCATTTTCTATGTTTTTGCAAGCTGAAAACAGCTATTTTATCTTGATTTTGCAAACATAAGCCATTACACACGAAATATACATGACTATGACAGTTTAAATACTTGAAAACGGTGTTTTGTATGCTTTTGCATGCTTAAAACAGCACTTTTATCATGCTTTCACCAACATTAGCTATTATACACGACAGAAACATGAATATGACAATTTAAATACTTGAAAACAGCATTTTGAATGTTTTTGCAAGCTGAAAACAGCTATTTTATCTTGATTTTGCAAACATAAGCCATTACACACGACTTAAACATGAATATGACAGTTTACATACTTGAAAACAGCATTTTCTATGTTTCTGCAAGCTGAAAACAGATATTTTATCTTGATTTTGCAAACATAAGCCATTACACACGACATATACATGAATATGACAGTTTTAATACTTGAAAACAGCATTTTCTATATTTTGGCAAGCTGAAAACAGCTATTTTATCTTGATTTTGCAAACACAAGCCATTACACACGACATATACATGAATATGACAGTTTAAATACTTGAAAACGGTGTTTTGTTTGCTTTTGCATGCTTAAATTAGCATTTTTATCTTGCTTTCACCAACATTAGCTATTATACACGACAGAAACATGAATATGACAGTTTAAATACTTGAAAACAACATTTTGTAAGTTTTTGCATGCTGAAATCAGCTATTTTATCTTGATTTTGCAAACATAAGCCACTACACACGACATATACATGAATATGACAGTTTAAATACTTGAAACCGGTGTTTTGTGTGCTTCTGCATGCTTAAAACAGCATTTTTATCTTGCTTTTACCAACATTAGCTATTATACACTACAGAAACATGAATATGACAGTTTAAATACTTGAAAACAGCATTTTGTATGTTTTTGCAATCTGAAAACAGCTATTTTATCTTGATTTTGCAAACATAAGCCATTACACACGACTTATACATGAATATGACAGTTTACATACTTGAAAACAGCATTTTCTATGTTTCTGCAAGCTGAGAACAGATATTTTATCTTGATTTTGCAAACATAAGCCATTACACACGACATATACATGAATATGACAGTTTTAATACTTGAAAACAGCATTTTGTATGTTTTTGCAATCTGAAAACAGCTATTTTATCTTGATTTTGCAAACATAAGCCATTACACACGACATATACATGAATATGACAGTTTAAGTACTTTAAAACAGCATTTTCTATGTTTTTGCAAGCTGAAAACAGCTATTTTATCTTGATTTTGCAAACATAAGCCATTAGACACGAAATATACATGACTATGACAGTTTAAATACTTGAAAACGGTGTTTTGTATGCTTTTGCATGCTTAAAACAGCACTTTTATCATGCTTTCACCAACATTAGCTATTATACACGACAGAAACATGAATATGACAATTTAAATACTTGAAAACAGCATTTTGTATGTTTTTGCAAGCTGAAAACAGCTATTTTATCTTGATTTTGCAAACATAAGCCATTACACACGACTTATACATGAATATGACAGTTTACATACTTGAAAACAGCATTTTCTATGTTTCTGCAAGCTGAAAACAGATATTTTATCTTGATTTTGCAAACATAAGCCATTACACACGACATATACATGAATATGACAGTTTTAATACTTGAAAACAGCATTTTCTATATTTTGGCAAGCTGAAAACAGCTATTTTATCTTGATTTTGCAAACACAAGCCATTACACACGACATATACATGAATATGACAGTTTAAATACTTGAAAACGGTGTTTTGTTTGCTTTTGCATGCTTAAATTAGCATTTTTATCTTGCTTTCACCAACATTAGCTATTATACACGACAGAAACATGAATATGACAGTTTAAATACTTGAAAACAACATTTTGTAAGTTTTTGCATGCTGAAATCAGCTATTTTATCTTGATTTTGCAAACATAAGCCACTACACACGACATATACATGAATATGACAGTTTAAATACTTGAAACCGGTGTTTTGTGTGCTTCTGCATGCTTAAAACAGCATTTTTATCTTGCTTTTACCAACATTAGCTATTATACACTACAGAAACATGAATATGACAGTTTAAATACTTGAAAACAGCATTTTGTATGTTTTTGCAATCTGAAAACAGCTATTTTATCTTGATTTTGCAAACATAAGCCATTACACACGACTTATACATGAATATGACAGTTTACATACTTGAAAACAGCATTTTCTATGTTTCTGCAAGCTGAGAACAGATATTTTATCTTGATTTTGCAAACATAAGCCATTACACACGACATATACATGAATATGACAGTTTTAATACTTGAAAACAGCATTTTGTATGTTTTTGCAATCTGAAAACAGCTATTTTATCTTGATTTTGCAAACATAAGCCATTACACACGACATATACATGAATATGACAGTTTAAGTACTTTAAAACAGCATTTTCTATGTTTTTGCAAGCTGAAAACAGCTATTTTATCTTGATTTTGCAAACATAAGCCATTAGACACGAAATATACATGACTATGACAGTTTAAATACTTGAAAACGGTGTTTTGTATGCTTTTGCATGCTTAAAACAGCACTTTTATCATGCTTTCACCAACATTAGCTATTATACACGACAGAAACATGAATATGACAATTTAAATACTTGAAAACAGCATTTTGTATGTTTTTGCAAGCTGAAAACAGCTATTTTATCTTGATTTTGCAAACATAAGCCATTACACACGACTTATACATGAATATGACAGTTTACATACTTGAAAACAGCATTTTCTATGTTTCTGCAAGCTGAAAACAGATATTTTATTTTGATTTTGCAAACATAAGCCATTACACACGACATATACATGAATATGACAGTTTTAGTACTTGAAAACAGCATTTTCTATGTTTTGGCAAGCTGAAAACAGCTATTTTATCTTGATTTGCAAACATAAGCCATTACACACGACTTTATACATGAATATGAGAGTTTAAATACTTGAAAACAGCAATTTGTATGTTTTTGCAAACTGAAAACAGCTATTTTATCTTCATTTTGCAAACATAAGCCATTACACACGACATATACATGAATATGACAGTTTACATACTTGAAAACAGCATTTTGTATGTTTTTGCAAGCTGAAAACAAATATTTTATCTTGATTTTGCAAAACATAAGCCATTACACACGACATATACATGAATATGACAGTTTAAATACTTAAAAACGGTGTTTTGTTTGCTTTTGCATGCTTAAAACAACATTTTTATCTTGTTTTTACCAACATTAGCTATTATACACGACATATACATGAATATGACAGTTTAAATACTTAAAAACAGCATTTTGTTTGTTTTTGCAAGCTGAAAACAGCTACTTTATCTTGATTTTGCAAACATAAGCCATTACACACGACATATACATGAATATGACAGTTTATATACTTGAAAACGGTGGTTTGTTTGCTTTTGCATGCTTAAAACAGCATTTTTATCTTACTTTCACCAACATTAGCTATTATACATGACAGAAAAATGAATATGACAGTTTAAATACTTGAAAACAGCATTTTGTATGTTTTTGCAAGCTGAAAACAGATATTTTATCTTGATTTTGCAAACATAAGCCATTACACACGACATATACATGAATATGACGGTTTAAATACTTGAAAACAGCATTTTGTATGTTTTTTCAAGCTGAAAAGAGCTATTTTATCTTAATTTTGCAAACATAAGCCATTACACACGACATATACATGAATATGACAGTTTAAATACTTGAAAACGGTGTTTTGTTTGCTTTTGCATGCTTAAAACAGCATTTTTATCTTGCTTTCACCAACATTAGCTATTATACATGACAAAAACATGAATATGACAGTTTAAATACTTGAAAACAGCATTTTGTATGTTTTTGCAATCTGAAAACAGCTATTTTATCTTGATTTTGCAAACATAAGCCATTACACACGACATATACATGAATATGACAGTTTAAATACTTTAAAACAGCATTTTCTATGTTTTTGCAAGCTGAAAACAGCTATTTTATCTTGATCTTGCAAACATAAGCCATTACACACGAAATATACATGACTATGACAGTTTAAATACTTGAAAACGGTGTTTTGTATGCTTTTGCATGCTTAAAACAGCACTTTTATCATGCTTTCACCAACATTAGCTATTATACACGACAGAAACATGAATATGACAATTTAAATACTTGAAAACAGCATTTTGTATGTTTTTGCAAGCTGAAAACAGCTATTTTATCTTGATTTTGCAAACATAAGCCATTACACACGACTTATACATGAATATGACAGTTTACATACTTGAAAACAGCATTTTCTATGTTTCTGCAAGCTGAAAACAGATATTTTATCTTGATTTTGCAAACATAAGCCATTACACACGACATATACATGAATATGACAGTTTTAATACTTGAAAACAGCATTTTCTATGTTTTGGCAAGCTGAAAACAGCTATTTTATCTTGATTTGCAAACATAAGCCATTACACACGACTTTATACATGAATATGACAGTTTAAATACTTGAAAACAGCATTTTGTATGTTTTTGCAAGCTGAAAACAGATATTTTATCTTGATTTTGCAAAACATAAGCCATTACACACGACATATACATGAATATGACAGTTTAAATACTTAAAACCGGTGTTTTGTTTGCTTTTGCATGCTTAAAGCAACATTTTTATCTTGCTTTCACCAACATTAGCTATTATACACGACAGAAACATAAATATGACAATTTAAATACTTGAAAACAGCAATTTGTATGTTTTTGCAATCTGAAAACAGCTATTTTATCTTGATTTTGCAAACATAAGCCTCTATACACGACATATACATGAAGATGACAGTTAAAATACTTTAAAACGGTATTTTGTTTGCTTTTGCATGCTTAAAACAGCATTTTTATCTTGCTTTCACCAATATTAGCTATTATGCACTACAGAAACATGAATATGACAGTTTAAATACTTGAAAACAGCATTTTGTATGTTTTTGCAAGGTGAAAACAGCTATTTTATCTTGATTTTGAAAACATTAGCCATTACACACGACATATACATGAATATGACAGTTTAAATACATAAAAACGGTGTTTTGTTTGCTTTTGCATGCTTAAAACAACATTTTTATCTTGCTTTCACCAACATTAGCTATTATACACGACAGAAACATGAATATGACAGTTTAAATACTTGACAACAGCATTTTGTATGCTTTTGCAATCTGAAAACAGCTATTTTATCTTGATTTTGCAAACATAAGCCATTACACACGACATATACCTGAATATGACAGTTTAAATACTTGAAAACGGTGTTTTGTTTGCTTTTGCATGCTTAAAACAGCATTTTTATCTTGCTTTTACCAACATTAGCTATTATACACGACAGAAACATGAATATGACAGTTTAAATACTTGAAAACAACATTTTGTAAGTTTTTGCAAGCTGAAAAAAGCTATTTGATCTTGATTTTGCAAACATAAGCCATTACACACGACATATACATGAATATGACAGTTTAAATACTTGAAAACGGTGTTTTGTTTGCTTTTGCATGCTTAAAACAGCATTTTTATCTTGCTTTCACCAACATTAGCTATTATACATGACAAAAACATGAATATGACAGTTTAAATACTTGAAAACAGCATTTTGTATGTTTTTGCAATCTGAAAACAGCTATTTTATCTTGATTTTGCAAACATAAGCCATTACACACGACATATACATGAATATGACAGTTTAAATACTTTAAAACAGCATTTTCTATGTTTTTGCAAGCTAAAAACAGCTATTTTATTTTGATTTTGCAAACATAAGCCATTACATACGACATATACATGAATATGACAGTTTAAATACTTGAAACCGGTGTTTTGTTTGCTTTTGCATGCTTAAAACAACATTTTTATCTTGCTTTCACCAACATTAGCTATTATACACGACAGAAACATAATTATGACAATTGAAATACTTGAAAACAGCATTTTGTATAATTTTGCAAGCTGAAAACAGCTATTTTATCTTGATTTTGCAAACATAAGCCATTACACACGACATATACATGAATATGACAGTTTAAATACTTGAAACCGGTGTTTTGTTTGCTTTTGCATGCTTAAAGCAACATTTTTATCTTGCTTTCACCAACATTAGCTATTATACACGACAGAAACATGAATATGACAATTTATATACTTGAAAACAGCAATTTGTATGTTTTTGCAAGCTGAAAACAACTATTTTATCTTGATTTTGCAAACATAAGCCTCTATACACGACATATACATGAATATGAGAGTTAAAATACTTGAAAACGGTATTTTGTTTGCTTTTGCATGCTTAGAACAGCATTTTTATCTTGCTTTCTCCAACATTAGCTATTATGCACTACAGAAACATGAATATGACAGTTTAAATACTTGAAAACAGCATTTTGTATGTTTTTGCAAGGTGAAAACAGCTATTTTATCTTGATTTTGAAAACATAAGCCATTACACACGACATATACATGAATATGACAGTTTAAATACATAAAAACGGTGTTTTGTTTGCTTTTGCATGCTTAAAACAACATTTTTATCTTGCTTTCACCAACATTAGCTATTATACACGACAGAAACATGAATATGACAGTTTAAATACTTGAAAACAGCATTTTGTATGTTTTGGCAAGCTAAAAACAGCTATTTTATCTTGATTTTGCAAACATAAGCCATTACACCCGACATATACATGAATATGACAGTTTAAATACTTGAAAACGGTGTTTTGTTTGCTTTTGCATGCTTAAAACAGCATTTTTATCTTGCTTTCACCAACATTAGCTATTATACATGACAAAAACATGAATATGACAGTTTAAATACTTGAAAACAGCATTTTGTATGTTTTTGCAATCTGAAAACAGCTATTTTATCTTGATTTTGCAAACATAAGCCATTACACACGACATATACATGAATATGACAGTTTAAATACTTTAAAACAGCATTTTCTATGTTTTTGCAAGCTGAAAACAGCTATTTTATCTTGATCTTGCAAACATAAGCCATTACACACGAAATATACATGACTATGACAGTTTAAATACTTGAAAACGGTGTTTTGTATGCTTTTGCATGCTTAAAACAGCACTTTTATCATGCTTTCACCAACATTAGCTATTATACACGACAGAAACATGAATATGACAATTTAAATACTTGAAAACAGCATTTTGTATGTTTTTGCAAGCTGAAAACAGCTATTTTATCTTGATTTTGCAAACATAAGCCATTACACACGACTTATACATGAATATGACAGTTTACATACTTGAAAACAGCATTTTCTATGTTTCTGCAAGCTGAAAACAGATATTTTATCTTGATTTTGCAAACATAAGCCATTACACACGACATATACATGAATATGACAGTTTTAATACTTGAAAACAGCATTTTCTATGTTTTGGCAAGCTGAAAACAGCTATTTTATCTTGATTTGCAAACATAAGCCATTACACACGACTTTATACATGAATATGACAGTTTAAATACTTGAAAACAGCATTTTGTATGTTTTTGCAAGCTGAAAACAGATATTTTATCTTGATTTTGCAAAACATAAGCCATTACACACGACATATACATGAATATGACAGTTTAAATACTTAAAACCGGTGTTTTGTTTGCTTTTGCATGCTTAAAGCAACATTTTTATCTTGCTTTCACCAACATTAGCTATTATACACGACAGAAACATAAATATGACAATTTAAATACTTGAAAACAGCAATTTGTATGTTTTTGCAATCTGAAAACAGCTATTTTATCTTGATTTTGCAAACATAAGCCTCTATACACGACATATACATGAATATGACAGTTAAAATACTTGAAAACGGTATTTTGTTTGCTTTTGCATGCTTAAAACAGCATTTTTATCTTGCTTTCACCAATATTAGCTATTATGCACTACAGAAACATGAATATGACAGTTTAAATACTTGAAAACAGCATTTTGTATGTTTTTGCAAGGTGAAAACAGCTATTTTATCTTGATTTTGAAAACATTAGCCATTACACACGACATATACATGAATATGACAGTTTAAATACATAAAAACGGTGTTTTGTTTGCTTTTGCATGCTTAAAACAACATTTTTATCTTGCTTTCACCAACATTAGCTATTATACACGACAGAAACATGAATATGACAGTTTAAATACTTGAAAACAGCATTTTGTATGCTTTTGCAATCTGAAAACAGCTATTTTATCTTGATTTTGCAAACATAAGCCATTACACACGACATATACCTGAATATGACAGTTTAAATACTTGAAAACGGTGTTTTGTTTGCTTTTGCATGCTTAAAACAGCATTTTTATCTTGCTTTTACCAACATTAGCTATTATACACGACAGAAACATGAATATGACAGTTTAAATACTTGAAAACAACATTTTGTAAGTTTTTGCAAGCTGAAAACAGCTATTTGATCTTGATTTTGCAAACATAAGCCATTACACACGACATATACATGAATATGACAGTTTAAATACTTGAAAACGGTGTTTTGTTTGCTTTTGCATGCTTAAAACAGCATTTTTATCTTGCTTTCACCAACATTAGCTATTGTACATGACAAAAACATGAATATGACAGTTTAAATACTTGAAAACAGCATTTTGTATGTTTTTGCAATCTGAAAACAGCTATTTTATCTTGATTTTGCAAACATAAGCCATTACACACGACATATACATGAATATGACAGTTTAAATACTTTAAAACAGCATTTTCTATGTTTTTGCAAGCTGAAAACAGCTATTTTATCTTGATCTTGCAAACATAAGCCATTACACACGAAATATACATGACTATGACAGTTTAAATACTTGAAAACGGTGTTTTGTATGCTTTTGCATGCTTAAAACAGCACTTTTATCATGCTTTCACCAACATTAGCTATTATACACGACAGAAACATGAATATGACAATTTAAATACTTGAAAACAGCATTTTGTATGTTTTTGCAAGCTGAAAACAGCTATTTTATCTTGATTTTGCAAACATAAGCCATTACACACGACTTATACATGAATATGACAGTTTACATACTTGAAAACAGCATTTTCTATGTTTCTGCAAGCTGAAAACAGATATTTTATCTTGATTTTGCAAACATAAGCCATTACACACGACATATACATGAATATGACAGTTTTAATACTTGAAAACAGCATTTTCTATGTTTTGGCAAGCTGAAAACAGCTATTTTATCTTGATTTGCAAACATAAGCCATTACACACGACTTTATACATGAATATGACAGTTTAAATACTTGAAAACAGCATTTTGTATGTTTTTGCAAGCTGAAAACAGATATTTTATCTTGATTTTGCAAAACATAAGCCATTACACACGACATATACATGAATATGACAGTTTAAATACTTAAAACCGGTGTTTTGTTTGCTTTTGCATGCTTAAAGCAACATTTTTATCTTGCTTTCACCAACATTAGCTATTATACACGACAGAAACATAAATATGACAATTTAAATACTTGAAAACAGCAATTTGTATGTTTTTGCAATCTGAAAACAGCTATTTTATCTTGATTTTGCAAACATAAGCCTCTATACACGACATATACATGAATATGACAGTTAAAATACTTGAAAACGGTATTTTGTTTGCTTTTGCATGCTTAAAACAGCATTTTTATCTTGCTTTCACCAATATTAGCTATTATGCACTACAGAAACATGAATATGACAGTTTAAATACTTGAAAACAGCATTTTGTATGTTTTTGCAAGGTGAAAACAGCTATTTTATCTTGATTTTGAAAACATTAGCCATTACACACGACATATACATGAATATGACAGTTTAAATACATAAAAACGGTGTTTTGTTTGCTTTTGCATGCTTAAAACAACATTTTTATCTTGCTTTCACCAACATTAGCTATTATACACGACAGAAACATGAATATGACAGTTTAAATACTTGAAAACAGCATTTTGTATGCTTTTGCAATCTGAAAACAGCTATTTTATCTTGATTTTGCAAACATAAGCCATTACACACGACATATACCTGAATATGACAGTTTAAATACTTGAAAACGGTGTTTTGTTTGCTTTTGCATGCTTAAAACAGCATTTTTATCTTGCTTTTACCAACATTAGCTATTATACACGACAGAAACATGAATATGACAGTTTAAATACTTGAAAACAACATTTTGTAAGTTTTTGCAAGCTGAAAACAGCTATTTGATCTTGATTTTGCAAACATAAGCCATTACACACGACATATACATGAATATGACAGTTTAAATACTTGAAAACGGTGTTTTGTTTGCTTTTGCATGCTTAAAACAGCATTTTTATCTTGCTTTCACCAACATTAGCTATTATACATGACAAAAACATGAATATGACAGTTTAAATACTTGAAAACAGCATTTTGTATGTTTTTGCAATCTGAAAACAGCTATTTTATCTTGATTTTGCAAACATAAGCCATTACACACGACATATACATGAATATGACAGTTTAAATACTTTAAAACAGCATTTTCTATGTTTTTGCAAGCTGAAAACAGCTATTTTATCTTGATTTTGCAAACATAAGCCATTACATACGACATATACATGAATATGACAGTTTAAATACTTGAAACCGGTGTTTTGTTTGCTTTTGCATGCTTAAAACAACATTTTTATCTTGCTTTCACCAACATTAGCTATTATACACGACAGAAACATAATTATGACAATTGAAATACTTGAAAACAGCATTTTGTATAATTTTGCAAGCTGAAAACAGCTATTTTATCTTGATTTTGCAAACATAAGCCATTACACACGACATATACATGAATATGACAGTTTAAATACTTGAAACCGGTGTTTTGTTTGCTTTTGCATGCTTAAAGCAACATTTTTATCTTGCTTTCACCAACATTAGCTATTATACACGACAGAAACATGAATATGACAATTTATAAACGGTGTTTTGTATGTTTTTGCATGCTTAAAACAGCACTTTTATCATGCTTTCGCCAACATTAGCTATTATACACGACAGAAACATGAATATGACAATTTAAATACTTGAAAACAGCATTTTGTATGTTTTTGCAAGCTGAAAACAGCTATTTTATCTTGATTTTGCAAACATAAGCCATTACACACGACTTATACATGAATATGACAGTTTACATACTTGAAAACAGCATTTTCTATGTTTCTGCAAGCTGAAAACAGATATTTTATCTTGATTTTGCAAACATTAGCCATTACACACGACATATACATGAATATGACAGTTTTAATACTTGAAAACAGCATTTTCTATGTTTTGGCATGCTGAAAACAGCTATTTTATCTTGATTATGCAAACACAAGCCATTACACACGACATATACATGAATATGACAGTTTAAATACTTGAAAACAGCATTTTCTATGTTTTGGCAAGCTAAAAACAGCTATTTTATCTTGATTTTGCAAACATAAGCCATTACACCCGACATATACATGAATATGACAGTTTAAATACTTGAAAACGGTGTTTTGTTTGCTTTTGCATGCTTAAAACAGCATTTTTATCTTGCTTTCACCAACATTAGCTATTATACATGACAGAAACATAAATATGACAGTTTAAATACTTGAAAACAGCATTTTGTATGTTTTTGCAAGCTGAAAACAGCTATTTTATCTTGATTTTGCAAACATAAGCCTCTACACACGACATATACATGAATATGACAGTTTAAATACTTGAAAACGGTGTTTTGTTTGCTTTTGCATGCTTAAAACAGCATTTTTATCTTGCTTTCACCAACATCAGCTGTTATACACGACAGAAACATGAATATGACAGTTTATATACTTGAAAACAACATTTTGTAAGTTTTTGCAAGCTTAAAACAGCTATTTTATCTTGATTTTGCAAACATAAGCCATTACACATGACATATACATGAATATTTATTTATTTATTTATTTATTTATTTATTTATTTAACAACCACTCAACAGGATAAGTAAATATCCCAATTACAGAGGGTTGGAGAAATCATGAATACAAACAATGAATACAACAAACACAAGTAGAAATATGTAGTAGGTATAAAACATATGAAAAAAAGAGTATTTTACAAACTAAAGAAATAAATGAACAGGACATTTTTTATATTTACATAAGAATCGCAAAATAAATAAAGATCAAGATGACATTCGATATGATTAAAGATGAAGCATAGCCTTCTAATGGGAGCACGTAATTCATAATTAGTTCTCACAGTTGATATAAGAAACGTGCATTTAGATCTGGAGGAAAGACGTGGAACATTAATATTAATTCGATCTAGGCTCGATACATCGTCTATTTTGTTACATAGTAGCTTATGTAAATAAAGAATTGAATGGATAATACGCCTACTTTCGAGGGTAAGCATATTTAAGTCATGCAAAGTTGATGAGTAGCTATACGTTAAGGAATTGAATGAATGAGAGAATTTTATTGCACAGTATCTTACAAACATCCTCTGTATCCATTCAATTTCGATATTATGATTGTTGTAGATTGGATTCCACACTACAGTACAATATTCGAGCTTAGAACGAACTAAAGAGTAATACAAGGATTTAAGAGTAGAGACATTATGAAAAAGTTGTGTATTTCTAATTAAAAATCCAAGATTTTTGAATGAGCTATTAACAATGTATTCGACATGTGGCCCAAAAAATAACTTAGGATCAAAGAGAATGCCTAAATCCTTATATATTGTAACTCTTTCTAGCAACGTATTTCCCATCCAGTAAGAGTAATAATGCGGACTATGCTTCATGGAATATGTCATAACTTTACATTTCTTAGTATTGAACGTCAAAAGTGAGGATGAAGACCAAACTAATAGATTATTAATGTCTGATTGAAGTTCAAAATAATCATAATCTGAGTTGATGACCTTAAATAGTTTTAAATCATCGGCATATAACAATGCATGAGACGAATGTACGCTGTAAGTAATATCATTAATAAATAAGTTGAAAAGCAAAGACCTAAGTTAGATCCCTGCGGCACTCCAGAAAAAGGTATGAAATAGTCAGATTTGAAATTATTATAATTGACATATTGCGTACGATTACAAATATATGATCGTATAAATTGAATTAAGTCAGGAGAAAAATCAAATTGATGCTTTAATTTGTATAATAATACATCATGATTGACTGTATCGAAAGCCTTGGCAAAATCAGTATAGACGACATCAACTTGAGTGTTTTTATTAAGAGCATTAATGGTAAATTCTGTGAAATTAGATAGGTTGGTTGAAGTAGATCTTCCTTGTACAAATCCATGTTGGTTTGGAATTATTGCCTTACTAACGCTAAAATTGATGGAACGTGACGACCATTTGAGGGGCGAGAAATGATTTTCAGTATGTGGTTTAATATAACATTTATTTTATATGAAAAACAGTACAAACTTGAAAGATGTCAAAAATCATGAAAATTATTTTATTTACTACAATTCAACTATTTTATTCTCAACTATTTTTGAGACTAGGAAATTTGATTATTCCCAACACTCCTCCATAATCAATTTTCTTCTCAGACCTTCGAAGACCTTCTTGTTGAGGGGCTTCGTCAAAATATCGGCGAGTTGCTCCGAGCTCCTTACATGTTGTGGTTGAACCGTTACTCCCAAGTGTTTTTTAATAAACTTCCTTGATATGTTTATGTGTTTTTTTCCTTTTGTGACCCTTCCTTCACTAGTGTTTTTCAGCATACATATAGCCGACTGGTTGTCCACGAGTAAGGTTGTTGGCTGTTCGAAGTCCTCGATCCACAATTCCTTTCCAATTCGTCGTATCCAACAAATCTCGTCTATCGCTGAAACTGCTGCTCGAAACTCTGCTTCAGCTGTAGATGTCGCCACTAGACGTTGCCTTCGAGTGCTCCAAGTGGTCGGTCCTCCGCGCATCACTAGTATTCCGCTCGTTGAGCGTCCTGACTCAGAATCTCCTCCGTAGTCGGAGTCCGAGTAAGCTATCAAGGTGCTGTCTCCGTTGAAAAATATGCCTGAGCGGATGGTGCCTTTCAGGTACTGGAAAGTTCGCATCACCATTTTCCAGTGACTCTTCTTGGGCTTGTCACTGAAACTACTCAAGTGGTTCACTGCGAAACTAATGTCTGGTCTTGAAATTGAACTCAAATATAGGAGGCTTCCTATTGCTTCACGATATGGGGTAGATTTTAGTGCAGATTCATCATTCACGTGCTCCTCTGGACTGGCCAACATGCCTCGCTCTATTGGCGTGGATACTGGATTACTGTTTTCTAATTTGAAACGTTCGACAATCTTGGCTGTAAAATTTTCTTGGTTTACAGATATCCCGCCTGGTTGCTCATAGATTTCCATTCCCAGATAAGACAGTTTTCCGGGAAAGGTTTTGTCATAAGTGATTTCGAACTCTTGATTCAGTCTGTACAGAAAATCACGCATGTCCTTTTCCACAGTACCCGCTATAAGTCCGTCGTCGACAAAAAGCGCAACCAACATGGTTCTGTCTGCGTTGTAGAAAACGCACGGATCGTCATCCGTACTGCTGAGATCTAGAGATTCTAAATATTTGGCTATCTTGTCGTTCCATAACTTTGTGGCTTGCTTTAAGCCATATATGCTTTTTTTCAACCTACAGACACGGTCGGTTCCGTCACTGAAACCTTCTGGTTGTTGCATATATATTTCTTCTTCTAGATCGCCGTAGAGGAAGGCTGTACGAACGTCAAACGTGGCTAATTTCATCTTTCTTGAAGCTGCCAGACTGAGGATAAGTCTAATAGAGTCGTATCTTACCACGGGACTGAAAGTTTCGGAGTAGTCAACTCCCTCTCTCTGCTCAAACCCTCTTATCACCAATCTGGCTTTTGATTTTCCGTTCTGCTTTTCGCGCAAAACCCATTTGCAAGTTAGGGGCTTAATGTTCTCAGGTGGTGCCACTAATTTCCACGTCTTCATTTTTATCAGCGACTCGAATTCTTCTTCCATAGCAGTGCGCCATCGTTTGTCCTTCAAGGCTTCTCTGACTGGAATGTCCTCAATGTCTCCTATCACGGCGACTTGATTGCGGTTCTCAACTTGAGCAGTTTGACAATCATTATATCTGACAGGCATTCTCAGCGTCCGACGATCTCGCAGAACTCGACCTGTTGTCTCTCGTTCTGGTACTCTGTCCGGTATTTCCAAATTCTCATAGATGTCATTGTTCACGCTTCCCGATGAGTTTACCTCGTTGAGTTCTTCTGAGTGATCCATCTGGTACAATTCCAATTCTATCTGTCCATTTTCTCCCTGCATCTCTCTGTCTTCCTGTCCTTGATTTTGTTTTTTGTTGTTATTCATTTCTTCGTCTTCTAGCTGTCTCGTTACATCTTGACTAGCTTCACTAAATATCACGCTGTCTGAACTAACGACATCTCGTCGTCCTGGCAAAAATATTCTAAAACATGGCGAGTCTGTATCATATCCGACAAAGATTCCTTTTTCTGATTTCTTGGATAGTTTTGTTCGTTTGTGTTCTGGAGTAAACACATAACAGGTTGATCCGAAGCTTCGCAGTTGACTAAGTTTGATCTGACGTCCAAACCAAAGTTCAGCAGGACTTTTGTTTTCTACAGAGCTTGTTCCAGTCTGGTTTATAGTAAATACAGCGTAATTTATCGCTTCAGCCCATAGTTTCTCACTCAGATTCAGAGCGTGTATCACAGATCGTGCAGATTCCACTATTGTTCTCATTTCTCTTTCCACACGTCCATTCTGTTGCGGCGAATATGGACTAGACTTGCTGTGAAAAATTCCGCGCTCGTCCAACAGTTTTCTGGTGATGGCATTCTTGATCTCCGTTCCGTTGTCTGATCTTAAACTCTTGACCCGTTTTCCAAATTGATTCTCCACGGTTCTTAAGAATGTTTCCAGCTTTCCTGCCGCTTCATTCTTATTTCTGAGAAAATAGACGGTTTTAAAATGTGAAAAATCATCCTTAAATAGGAGAAAATATTTAGCTCCTCCTAGTGACGGTTTACTCATCTCCCCCAGATCGACGTGTATCAGATCTAGTATATCCTCCGAGGCTTTGGGATTCAGTGGATGGAGTATCCTGTGCTGCTTCCCATATGTACATCCTTTGCAGACGTGGTTTCCCCAATCATCTACAAATTTGACATTGTTCCTATTCAATACATTTCTGACGTGACGGACGCTTTGATGGGCCAATCGTTCGTGCCATTGTCTGATAGACAATGTAGATAGACATTTGTCTGACTCTTCCAGTCGAAATTTCATTTTGTATAACTTCCCGACTCGTTCAGCTATTGCAACTGTGTCTTTTCCATCGATTGTTTTGTAAATTGACATATTTCGGTTAGCTGATTGAATGTATCCTTTGTCGAGCAGTTGTGAAACAGAAAACAAATTAAAGGTTAGTTTGGGAACGTATAAGACATTTGTCAGAACTTGACGTTTCCTGTTCCTATTCCTGTAATTTCAGACGCGTCTCCAATAATGACATTTACATGATTTTTCAGGTCTTCGTAACTTGACAGCCATTCCCTGCGGTAAGTCATGTGCTGTGTTGCTCCACAATCCTGGTACCAACAATTTTTATTTTCTTCTTTCTGTCCGCTACAGGTTAGCTCAGTTGTGGACAGACTTATAGTGACAAGGGCTCGACGACTAATTCCTTCATCTTTGCTCTTTACTTGATTGAACTTTCTCTTTGACGTTTCATTCGGACAATCTTTGGCAAAGTGTCCTTTTTGCTGGCAATTGTTACATGCGTAGTTGTTTTTGCAAAAATTTAAATATTTCTGACATGGTTTATTTTTGCAAAACTTTTTAATGTGGCCTTTCATTCCACACTTAAAACATTCAACCGTTGAGCGTACAGGCTGACTTGAATATGGTTTTACCTGCTTTTTCGTCGTTTTCGAGAGTAGTACATTCCTGGACGTTGATTCGATAGGCTGCTCACTCTCGTTCAGTCGGTCTTCCTCCAGCCTCAGACGTTCGATGAGTTTATTAAAATTCTTCTCCTGGGTACTCATGTTGTCCCAAGCTGACCTAAAATGATGCAATTTGGGCGGTAAGGCCCCCAAAATCCTGGTCATCACCCAGCTTTGCTTGACCTGTTCCCCTGCTGCTGCTAAATCATCCGCTAATTGTTGAATTGACATACAATTCTCGACCACCGACTTGTCACCATCATACCGAAAACCAAAAAATGATCTTTGCAAATTTTCAACTGACATTTCAGACTTTGTTCCGTATAATATATTCAATTTATTCCACATTTGTGCGGCTGATGTACAATTTGAAATCTTCTTTGCAATATTACTGCTAACATTTAATCCTATGTATATTTGCGCTTCTAAGTCCCTTTTAGTCCATTGTTTAACATTATGTTCTTTTGCTTCACCTTCCGGTTTAGCTTCTGCACCTGTGGCGATTTCAAAGATTCCTTTGGACTTTAAAGTTAGATCCAATTTGAACCTCCAAGACGTATAGTTTACATTTCCCTGCACGTCCTCTGACAATGTTTCTAGTTGTGTCTTGATCGACTCCATGACGAACAATTTTCGGTTGACTTTGTTAACTGACTATGACTGACGAGTAACGTTGACTGACGTGAGCTGACTGGCGTTTCTTCTATTACGGCGATGACCGGACTGACTTTAACGACTGATCTTTTTTTCTTTTTAACTGACTGGCGAGCGACTTTCTCACTTCTCAGTATGGCCGTTCAGTACAACGAAACTGGGCCCATAACCTGATGGAACGTGACGACCATTTGAGGGGCGAGAAATGATTTTCAGTATGTGGTTTAATATAACATTTATTTTATATGAAAAACAGTACAAACTTGAAAGATGTCAAAAATCATGAAAATTATTTTATTTACTACAATTCAACTATTTTATTCTCAACTATTTTTGAGACTAGGAAATTTGATTATTTCCAACAAAAATAGATGTGTCTATACAAAATTTTTTCAAAGCATTTCGCAATGTTTGAAAGAATAGAGATGGGTCGATAGTTTGCAACATTATGCGCATCACCAGATTTGAAAATCGGACATATTGAGGATTTTTTTAGAGCAGTAGGAAATGTATTTTGTGCTAGGGACATATTGAATAAAATGTGTAACGGTTTTATGAACAAATCACGACATCCTTTCAAAATGTAGGCTGGAAAATTATCAGGACCTGGATTACAAGAAATCTTTAACTTATTAATTGCATATATGATGTCATCTTCAGAAATACTACTGACTGAAACAAAAGAAGAAGAAGTAGAAGATGCACAGAAAATCTTTGAGAAATCAGTGCATTTATCAGTAGTGTAGACACTAGCAAAATAATCAGCAAATCCTTGTACAATGGAAGGAGTATCATGGTATTGGATATTTTCCCAAAACATATCACCAGGTATACGAGAAACCTTTTTTGTTTTGTTAATGTAAGACCAGAATTGCTTAGGATCACTAGCTATACAATTCTCAGTATTTGCAATATAATTTTTATATGCAACTTTAATGTCACTTTTAATTTTTGATCGTAAAGTTTTAAATGTTGTATAATACGTATTGGTATTGAAACGTTTGTAAAGTTTTCTATATTTATTTTTAAGTTTAATATCTGAGATTATTTGCTTAGTAAACCAAGGCGGATAAGTTGACTTTTTCCTACGTGAGAGTGGTACACATTTTTGAAATATACTGTCTAAGATCTCATAAAATTTACTGAGTGCAGAATCAACATCATCATATGCTAGTAAAATGTCCCAGTCTACATTTTGTAAAAGCGAGTACATGAGTTCAAAATCAGAAAAACGGAAATTGTAAGTGAAATCATTATTAACAGTATTATTATGATTGTGACAGGGATTTACATTAACAGAAACAGATAATGTGGGGTGATATTTATCCTCAGGAACTAATGGACAAGAATGACGAGTAACACAACAATTGATGTTAGATAAAACAACATCAAGAAGACGAAAATCACTGTTGAGAATATTATTACATTGAGTAGCGTAAATAAAATTACAAAAATTTTCAAATCTGGCAATGTAATTATTATTAAAACCGATATTATAATGATCTATCAGTTTATTTAAATTCATATCGCCCAGAATAATAAAATCACATTGCATTAAAGACTGAAATGATTCAAGAGATTCATATATCATATTATGCTGCTCCAGAGAGGCAGCAGGTGGGGAATATATTACAACAACAATCAGATCTCTACCAAAATTCACTTTTACACATACACATATAATATCTGCAGAAAAATTTGGATTGATATTAAATTTAACAACTGACGATTTATATTTAGTGCTAACTGCACACAATACACCACCACCGCGGGCTTTACCTAATCTGGCATTGTCGCGGTCCTGCCTGTAGATCACATACTTATTGGAATCTAGTACTTCATTGTTATATACAGAATCAGTTAACCAAGTTTCAGTAAGAGCTATAATATCATTATTTATTAAAAATGAATTAGTATATATATATATATATATATATATATATATATATATCAACTAGTTTAGTGTTCAATCCTCTTACATTCTGATAATAAATATCCATGAGTATGATACAAACGTATGAATAAAATAATATCTATATGTAAACAAAAACAAAGTAAATACAAAAAAATAATATCAATAACGTATGTCGATAATTGAATAAGCTATATACAAAGATACGCTAATATTTTAAACAAACTATACTATGCGAGATCGGACGGACAACTTCAGACAATCCAAAGCAAGTATAGTAATTAACAAAGAAATATAAACGAATAAGTCTCACAGAGAGAAAACAAAATCTGTCAAATACAGTAAACAGTGCAAAATGTTGCTCCAGAAAATATTGAAAATAAGTTTGTGCAACAACAAAATTAACAGGAAATTCACAGTTCATCAATATCAGAAGCCAGTGATAGTTTCTTAACGTTTCCATTATCACATTTTAGGAAGATGTTACCATCAAAAGTCCACACATTTTTATTTCCAAATTTTTTACAAGCAGCTTTATACATATATATTGTGCCGAAGCCTGATAAGATCTTCCGTTATAACGATGCCAGTACCTTTGAGCTTGTTTCTATTTTTTAGGAATAATTGACGTGATTTGTAAGACGTGAATTTAATAATAATACCACGTGGTCGAGGGCGCACATCACTACGAACACTCGCACTTTTCAAGGGGGGTTTGCCGACACGATGACATCTGTCAATATATTCTGGGGGAACACTAATACCCAATTTGGATTTGGCAATATCACGCACCTTAGATTCTGGATCCTCGGTAGGTTCTTCAGGAATACCGAAGACACGGAAACAATTCCTCCTTGAATACTGCTCCAGTTTATCGACCTCCTCTCCCAGGTGTTGATTTTTGAGTGTAAGTTCCTGGATGATTTTTTCATAGTAAATTTTTTGCTCCTCAAACCTTTGGTCAAGACGAGCAAATAATTTGTCAGCCAACTTATTTATAAAGGCATCATCCTCGAATAACTTGGATGCCTCGTTGTCCAGAGCACTAGCCGTTCTACCACGGGTCATTTTCCAAGAAAATACACAAATTTCCACAAAAAAAATGAAAAAATATACGGAGCAACAAAAGCGTGTCTACTCGTGTTGAAACATATATAACATATGACAGTTTAAATACTTGAAAACAGCATTTTCTATGTTTTGGCAAGCTGAAAACAGCTATTTTATCTTGATTTTGCAAACATAAGCCATTACACACGACATATAGATGAATATGACAGTTTAAATACTTGAAAACGGTGTTTTGTTTTCTTTTGCATGCTTGAAACAGCAGTTTTATCTTGCTTTCACCAACATTAGCTATTATACATGACAGAAACATGAATATGACAGTTTAAATACTTGAAAACAGCATTTTGTATGTTTTTGCAAGCTGAAAACAGCTATTTTATCTTGATTTTGCAAACATAAGCCTCTACACACGACATATACATGAATATGACAGTTTAAATACTTGAAAACGGTGTTTTGTTTGCTTTTGCATGCTTAAAACAACATTTTTATCTTGCTTTCACCAACATTAGCTATTATGCACGACAGAAACATAATTATGACAATTTAAATACTTGAAAACAGCATTTTGTATAATCTTGCAAGCTGAAAACAGCTATTTTATCTTGATTTTGCAAACATAAGCCACTACACACGACATGTACATGAATATGACAGTTTAAATACTTAAAACCGGTGTTTTGTTTGCTTTTGCATGCTTAAAACAACATTTTTATCTTGCTTTCACCAACATTAGCTATTATACACGACAGAAACATAAATATGACAATTTAAATACTTGAAAACAGCATTTTGTATGTTTTTGCAAGCTGAAAACAGCTATTTTATCTTGATTTTGCAAACATAAGGCACTACACACGACATATACATGAATATGACAGTTTAAATACTTGAAACCGGTGTTTTGTATGCTTTTGCATGCTTAAAACAGCATTCTTATCTTGCTTTCACCAACATTAGCTATTATACACTACAGAAACATGAATATGACAGTTTAAATACTTGAAAACAGCATTTTGTAGGTTTTTGCAAGGTGAAAACAGCTATTTTATCTTGATTTTGCAAACATAAGCCATTACACACGACATATACATGAATATGACAGTTTAAATACTTGAAAACGGTGTTTTGTTTGCTTTTGCATGCTTAAAACAACATTTTTATCCTGCATTCACCAACATTAGCTATTATACTTGACAGAAACATGAATATGACAGTTTAAATATTTGAAAACAGCATTTTGTATGTTTTTGCAATCTGAAAACAGCTATTTTATCTTGATTTTGCAAACATAAGCCATTACACACGACATATACATGAATATGACAGTTTAAATACTTAAAAACGGTGTTTTGTTTGCTTTTGCATGCTTAAAACAGCATTTTTATCTTGCTTTCACCAACATTAGCTATTATACACGACAGAAACAAGAATATGACAGTTTAAATACTTGAAAACAACGTTTTGTAAGTTTTTGCATGCTGAAAACAGCTATTTTATCTTGATTTTGCAAACATAAGCCACTACACACAACATATACATGAATATGACAGTTTAAATACTTGAAACCGGTGTTTTGTATGCTTCTGCATGCTTAAAACAGCATTTTTATCTTGCTTTCACCAACATTAGCTATTATACACTACAGAAACATGAATATGACAGTTTAAATACTTGAAAACAGCATTTTGTATGTTTTTGCAATCTGAAAACAGCTATTTGATCTTGATTTTGCAAACATAAGACATTACACACGACATATACATGAACATGACAGTTTAAATACTTAAAAACGGTGTTTTGTTTGCTTTTGCATGCTTAAGACAGTATTTTTATCTTGCTTTCACCAACATTAGCTATTATACACGACAAAAACATGAATATGACAGTTTAAATACTGGAAAACAACATTTTGTAAGTTTTTGCAAGCTGAAAACAGCTATTTTATCTTGATTTTGCAAACATAAGCCATTACACACGACATATACATGAATATGACAGTTTAAATACTTAAAACCGGTGTTTTGTTTGCTTTTGCATGCTTAAAACAGCATTTTTATCTTGCTTTCACCAACATTAGCTATTATACACTACATATACATGAATATGACAGTTTACATACTTGAAAACAGCATTTTCTATGTTTTTGCAAGCTGAAAACATCTATTTTATCTTTATTTTGCAAACATAAGCCATTACACACGACTTTATACATGAATATGACAGTTTAAATACTTGAAAATAGCATTTTGTATGTTTTGCAATCTGAAAACAGCTATTTGATCTTGATTTTGCAAACATAAGCCATTACACACGACATATACATGAATATGACAGTTTAAATACTTGAAACCGGTGTTTTGTTTGCTTTTGCATGCTTAAAACAGCATTTTTATCTTGCTTTCACCAACATTAGCTATTATACATGACAGAAATATGAATATGACAGTTTAAATACTTGAAAACAACATTTTGTAAGTTTTTGCATGCTGAAAACAGCTATTTTATCTTGATTTTGCAAACATAAGCCACTACACACAACATATACATGAATATGACAGTTTAAATACTTGAAACCGGTGTTTTGTATGCTTCTGCATGCTTAAAACAGCATTTTTATCTTGCTTTCACCAACATTAGCTATTATACACTACAGAAACATGAATATGACAGTTTAAATACTTGAAAACAGCATTTTGTATGTTTTTGCAATCTGAAAACAGCTATTTGATCTTGATTTTGCAAACATAAGACATTACACACGACATATACATGAACATGACAGTTTAAATACTTGAAAACGGTGTTTTGTTTGCTTTTGCATGCTTAAAACAGCACTGTTATCATGCTTCCACCAACATTAGCTATTATACATGACAGAAACATGAATATGACAATTAAAATACTTGAAAACAGCATTTTGTAAGTTTTTGCAAGCTGAAAACAGCTATTTTATTTGTTTTTGAAAACATAAGCCATTACACACGACATATACATGAATATGACAGTTTAAATACTTGAAAACAGCATTTTGTATGTTTTTGCAAGCTGAAAACAACTATTTTATCTTGATTTTGCAAACATAAGCCATTACACACGACATATACATAAATATGACAGTTTAAATACTTGAAACCGGTGTTTTGTTTGCTTTTGCATGCTTAAAACAACATTTTTATCTTGCTTTCACCAACATTAGCTATTATGCACGACAGAAACATGAATATGACAATTTAAATACTTGAAAACAGCATTTTGTATGTTTTTGCAAGCTGAAAACAAATATTTTACCTTGATTTTGCAAACATAAGGCACTACACACGACATATACATGAATATGACAGTTTAAATACTTGAAACCGGTGTTTTGTATGCTTTTGCATGCTTAAAACAGCATTTTTATCTTGCTTTCACCAACATTAGCTATTATACACTACAGAAACATGAATATGACAGTTTAAATACTTGAAAACAGCATTTTGTAGGTTTTTGCAAGGTGAAAACAGCTATTTTATCTTGATTTTGCAAACATAAGCCATTACACACGACATATACATGAATATGACAGTTTAAATACTTGAAAACGGTGTTTTGTTTGCTTTTGCATGCTTAAAACAACATTTTTATCCTGCTTTCACCAACATTAGCTATTATACATGACAGAAACATGAATATGACAGTTTAAATACTTGAAAACAGCATTTTGTATGTTTTTGCAATCTGAAAACAGCTATTTTATCTTGATTTTGCAAACATAAGCCATTACACACGACATATACATGAATATGACAGTTTAAATACTTGAAAACGGTGTTTTGTTTGCTTTTGCATGCTTAAAACAGCATTTTTATCTTGCTTTCACCAACATTAGCTATTATACACGCCAAAAACATGAATATGACAGTTTAAATACTTGAAAACAACATTTTGTAAGTTTTTGCATGCTGAAAACAGCTATTTTATCTTGATTTTGCAAACATAAGCCACTACACACGACATATACATGAATATGACAGTTTAAATACTTGAAACCGGTGTTTTGTATGCTTCTGCATGCTTAAAACAGCATTTTTATCTTGCTTTCACCAACATTAGCTATTATACACTACAGAAACATGAATATGACAGTTTAAATACTTGAAAACAGCATTTTGTATGTTTTGCAATCTGAAAACAGCTATTTGATCTTGATTTTGCAAACATAAGATATTACACACGACATATACATGAACATGACAGTTTAAATACTTGAAACCGGTGTTTTGCTTGCTTTTGCATGCCTAAAACAACATTTTTATCTTGCTTTCACCAACATTAGCTATTATACACGACAGAAACATGAATATGACAATTTAAATACTTGAAAACAGCATTTTGTATGTTTTTGCAAGCTGAAAACAGCTATTTTATCTTGATTTTGCAAACATAAGCCATTACACACGACATATACATGAATATGACAGTTTACATACTTGAAAACAGCATTTTCTATGTTTCTGAAAGCTGAAAACAGATATTTTATCTTGATTTTGCAAAACATAAGCCATTACACACGACATATACATGAATATGACAGTTTAAATACTTGAAAACAGCATTTTGTATGTTTTTAAAAGCTGAAAACAGCTATTTTATCTTGATTTTGCAAACATAAGCCATTACACACGACATATACATGAACATGACAGTTTAAATACTTGAAAACAGCATTTTCTATGTTTTGGCAAGCTGAAAACAGCTATTTTATCTTGATTTTGCAAACATAAGGCATTACACACGACATATACATAAATATGACAGTTTAAATACTTGAAAACAGCATTTTGTATGTTTTTGCAAGCTGAAAACAGCTATTTTATCTTGATTTTGCAAACATAAGCCATTACACACGACATATACATGAATATGACAGTTTAAATACTTGAAAACGGTGTTTTGTTTGCTTTTGCATGCTTAAAACAGCATTTTTATCTTGCTTTCACCAACATCAGCTGTTATACACGACAGAAACATGAATATGACAGTTTATATACTTGTGTTATCAACCTAATTCGCGGAATAACCCCTGTACCGTCCTACAGACGCGGTTCCCTAAATAATTAAATAAAATTACACTCACTATTCTCCACGCCCTATTTCACTAGCCGTACGACGAGTATACACTTACTTCCACGATCGTCCCGCTAAGTTCGTCCTGAAATAAAACGCAAGTGTGAACCATAAGGTTCAGTGGCTGTTGGATGACACAAAGTCAATAACAGCTAGAACGACAAATGTAGACATGATCGCAATGCTAACGAAACGAACACGCTTGCACGCACGCGCATGGCGGGAACCACACGCCATCAAAATCCTTACAGGCGGGAACCACACGCCCTTAAACTCCTCAGACCATCAGCCTCTAGGGCCACGACTCTCAAGTCGCTTAACAGGTCAAGACCACCAGCCTCAGGGGCCACGGTTTCAAGCACCGCTTAACGGGTCATATACGTCGAGACCACCAGCCTCAGGGGCCACGGTTTCAAGCACCGCTTAACGGGTCATATACGTCGAGACCACCAGCCTCAGGGGCCACGGTTTCAAGCACCGCTTAACGGGTCATATACACAACGCACAGCATAACATATGAGCAATGAGTTCAGATCGCATGATGTAATATCATTCGGTAACAATGACGGAATGTGTATCAAAACAATACCCAAACACTCACCACGACTTGCTCGAAGGTAGCTCGCTCCAGAAGGCGCCGACCAGATTACAACAATAATCCTCACACTCACTTACTGATCGTACAGACACGTGTTTACACCACCACTCACAAAACTCGACTGACTGTGTGATAATTAAATTCATTCACAATAGAATAGGGTATGCGTAAGAGTAGAAGCATTAGATAACTTTCAAACAAACTGTATTTATTTCATTAATTATTGTTTTATAATTCATTTACCCATTCATTTTTATTTAATTTGCTACACGGCTAATTGGTGTCGCTGACAGTTCGGCCATCCTGCGTTGTTCTCGCCCCGAGAACTGGGTCTTCCTACCCTACTTGTCGCTGGATGATTCTTCGGCTTCGCTGGCGTTGTCGTCGGACTCTGACATGCCGCCAGGTGGTACCCAACGTTTCATTCTGTCGACTGCGACTACGTTTTCATATGGCCTACGTTTGCTTCTCTTTGACCCTTGCAGATCTGAAACAATGTACCTATCGTTTGGAAGGATTTGTTTAATTACGAACGGACCATCGTATGGAGGAAGTAACTTCTTGCTACCTCCCGCTATTTGTTGCTTTTCGATTAGAACTAATTCACCGACACGATATTTTTGCGCTGATTTGCGTCTTAAGTTGTATCGTGCTTCCTGTTTTTTCTGATCTATTTGTATTTTATTCGCAACATCATCACGTGTGTCATTTATTTCGGTGGTATGTGGTCGTTCATCTTGTACTTCCGCGGACATTATTGCTCCGGGCACGGCTCTGGGTCTGAAGCCAAACAATAACTCGCTCGGAGTTTTTCCTGTAGCTTTGCAGATTGTATTGTTTAACGAGAATTGAATTGTTGCTACTTTTGTGTCCCAACTTTTATCATGTTCGCATGATGCGGCTAAAGATGTAACCGCTGTTTGATTAAATCTTTCTACTTGCCCATTCGCACGTGGAGTTGCGACAGCATTTTGAATATGCTTGATTCCGTGTTTCTTACAAAATTCTGCGAAAGACTTTGACGTGAAACTAGTTCCTCGGTCTGTAATTATACGAGTAGGCGTGCCAAATGTTTTGAACATATCTGACAGCATATCCAATACATATTTTGTCGATGTATTTTTAACAGGTTTTAGAGATGTATATTTGGTGAATGCGTCTGTGATTACTATGATGTGCACGTGCCCTCGCACGCTTTCTGTAAACGGACCGACGTGGTTAATGTGTAACGTATGGAATGGCATTGGAACTTTTTCGATCGGATGTAGTATGCCTTCTTCCTTACCTTTCTGGTGTTTGAAATATAAACAATTTGGGCAACATTTAATATAGTTTTTCACGTAATTACGTAATTTGGGAAACCAGTACGTTTCGGTGATTTTGTCGATGGTCTTATCCAAGCCGAAATGGCCAAATTCATCGTGACACCAACGCAAAATAATATTTCTTTGTCCTAAAGGGACATACAGACGGGGTCCCAAGTCTGTGTTCCTAAATACTCGATTGTTCTTTATACAGAAATCTTTCTGATTGCGCTTCTCCTGCTCGTTTTGCGCGGTTTGCAACAAATTGTTTCTTACCGCTCTTATTGTTGGATCAGTCATTTGTCCAGCTAAAATCCAATCGCCGGTTTCCAGGCGTAGAGTTTCCGTACATTTGATGGGGTTACGGCTTAATGCATCCGCGTGTTGTAACTGCGTACCAGGACGATATTCGGCGCAAAGATCTAATGTCGTTCGGAAATCGTAGTCTTTACGACTGGTACGGTCTTTAAACTCGTTCCTTCTTGGCGTCCACGACTTGTGATGTATTGGTTCATCCCTACATGATCTCAAAAAGTTATATAATGATTCCGGTGTCTCGTGATTCCCGGCACGAGCAGACGCTTGGAGCGATGTCTCTGGCAGTCCGCCAATCACACAGGAGACGGCGTTTGGTCCAGTGATTTGACATGCGTTTAGCATCTCCTCTAAGCACGTACAGTAGTCCTTCTGGGAAGGAAATGCGTTGATCATTTGTTCCTTCCACTCGTGCCAGCTATATCTTATGGTGGATAAACCGTTATACCAGGTGGCTGCCAACCCACGTAACTTCCCAAGAGCATGGTAGATTGTGGCCTCTTCGGACCATTTGAAAACCTCGCGCAGTTCGTCGATTTTGTTGAGCCACCGAACGATATCGCCATTCGGATCCTCTGGGTGGAATGGAGTAACGGCCTCTCCGCGAAAGGTGTTCGCGGGTGCTACTGCACCACTTGCCCCGGGCGTCTGTTGCCCAACGGTTTCCGCTAATTGTTTGACAATGGCCGCCAGTTGGTTAATCTGGCCATCCGTACCTCGACTTCGTGGGGATGCGGATTCTCGGCGATGTTTAGAACACTGAGGTTGTTCAGGGCTATCCATACGACGTCTCTTTACGCGTTGGATTACCTCGCTCTCGGAGCGCGCGTCACTGTCTGAAGAGTCGCTATAACCTTGAAGTGAATCCATAGTGAGCACTAAAGCACGTCGTTCAGATCCCACTTCTGATATGTTATCAACCTAATTCGCGGAATCACCCCTGTACCGTCCTACAGACGCGGTTCCCTAAATAATTAAATAAAATTACACTCACTATTCTCCACGCCCTATTTCACTAGCCGTACGACGAGTATACACTTACTTCCACGATCGTCCCGCTAAGTTCGTCCTGAAATAAAACGCAAGTGTGAACCATAAGGTTCAGTGGCTGTCGGATGACACAAAGTCAATAACAGCTAGAACGACAAATGTAGACATGATCGCAATGCTAACGAAACGAACACGCTTGCACGCACGCGCATGGCGGGAACCACACGCCATCAAACTCCTTACAGGCGGGAACCACACGCCCTTAAACTCCTCAGACCATCAGCCTCTAGGGCCACGACTCTCAAGTCGCTTAACAGGTCAAGACCACCAGCCTCAGGGGCCACGGTTTCAAGCACCGCTTAACGGGTCATATACGTCGAGACCACCAGCCTCAGGGGCCACGGTTTCAAGCACCGCTTAACGGGTCATATACGTCGAGACCACCAGCCTCAGGGGCCACGGTTTCAAGCACCGCTTAACGGGTCATATACGTCGAGACCACCAGCCTCAGGGGCCACGGTTTCAAGCACCGCTTAACGGGTCATATACGTCGAGACCACCAGCCTCAGGGGCCACGGTTTCAAGCACCGCTTAACGGGTCATATACGTCGAAACCACCAGCCTCAGGGGCCACGGTTTCAAGCACCGCTTAACGGGTCATATACACAACGCACAGCATAACATATGAGCAATGAGTTCAGATCGCATGATGTAATATCATTCGGTAACAATGACGGAATGTGTATCAAAACAATACCCAAACACTCACCACGACTTGCTCGAAGGTAGCTCGCTCCAGAAGGCGCCGACCAGATTACAACAATAATCCTCACACTCACTTACTGATCGTACAGACACGTGTTTACACCACCACTCACAAAACTCGACTGACTGTGTGATAATTAAATTCATTCACAATAGAATAGGGTATGCGTAAGAGTAGAAGCATTAGATAACTTTCAAACAAACTGTATTTATTTCATTAATTATTGTTTTATAATTCATTTACCCATTCATTTTTATTTAATTTGCTACACGGCTAATTGGTGTCGCTGACACTTGAAAACAACATTTTGTAAGTTTTTGCAAGCTTAAAACAGCTATTTTATCTTGATTTTGCAAACATAAGCCATTACACATGACATATACATGAATATGACAGTTTCAATACTTGAAAACAGCATTTTCTATGTTTTGGCAAGCTGAAAACAGCTATTCTATCTTGATTTTGCAAACATAAGCCATTACACACGACATATAGATGAATATGACAGTTTAAATACTTGAAAACGGTGTTTTGTTTTCTTTTGCATGCTTGAAACAGCAGTTTTATCTTGCTTTCACCAACATTAGCTATTATACATGACAGAAACATGAATATGACAGTTTAAATACTTGAAAACAGCATTTTGTATGTTTTTGCAAGCTGAAAACAGCTATTTTATCTTGATTTTGCAAACATAAGCCTCTACACACGACATATACATGAATATGACAGTTTAAATACTTGAAAACGGTGTTTTGCTTGCTTTTGCATGCTTAAAACAACATTTTTATCTTGCTTTCACCAACATTAGCTATTATACATGACAGAAACATAATTATGGCAATTTAAATACTTGAAAACAGCATTTTGTATAATCTTGCAAGCTGAAAACAGCTATTTTATCTTGATTTTGCAAACATAAGCCTCTACACACGACATATACATGAATATGACAGTTTAAATACTTGAAAACGGTGTTTTGCTTGCTTTTGCATGCTTAAAACAACATTTTTATCTTGCTTTCACCAACATTAGCTATTATACACGACAGAAACATAAATATGACAATTTAAATACTTGAAAACAGCATTTTGTATGTTTTTGCAAGCTTAAACAGCTATTTTATCTTGATTTTGAAAACATAAGCCACTACACACGACATATACATGAATATGACAGTTTAAATACTTGAAACCGGTGTTTTGTATGCTTTTGCATGCCTAAAACAGCATTTTTATCTTGCTTTCACCAACATTAGCTATTATACACTACAGAAACATGAATATGACAGTTTAAATACTTGAAAACAGCATTTTGTAGGTTTTTGCAAGGTGAAAACAGCTATTTTAACTTGATTTTGCAAACATAAGCCATTACACACGACATATACATGAATATGACAGTTTAAATACTTGAAAACGGTGTTTTGTTTGCTTTTGCATGCTTAAAACAACATTTTTCTCTTGCTTTCACCAACATTAGCTTATATACATGACAGAAACGTGAATATGACAGTTTAAATACTTGAAAACAGCATTTTGTATGTTTTTGCAATCTGAAAACAGCTATTTTATCTTGATTTTGCAAACATAAGCCATTACACACGACATATACATGAATATGACAGTTTAAATACTTAAAAACGGTGTTTTGTTTGCTTTTGCATGCTTAAAACAGCATTTTTATCTTGCTTTCACCAACATTAGTTATTATACACGACAGAAACATGAATATGACAGTTTAAATACTTGAAAACAACATTTTGTAAGTTTTTGCATGCTGAAAACAGCTATTTTATCTTGATTTTGCAAACATAAGCCACTACACACGACATATACATGAATATGACAGTTTAAATACTTGAAAACAACATTTTGTATGTTTTTGCAAACTGAAAACATCTATTTCATTTTTATTTTGCAAACATAAGCCACTACACACGACATATACATGAATATGACAGTTTAAATACTTGAAAACAGCATTTTGTATGTTTTTGCAATCTGAAAACAGCTATTTTATCTTGATTTTGCAAACATAAGCCATTACACACGACATATACATGAATATGACAGTTTAAATACTTGAAAACGGTGTTTTGTTTGCTTTTGCATGCTTAAAACAACATTTTTCTCTTGCTTTCACCAACATTAGCTATTATACATGACAGAAACATGAATATGACAGTTGAAATACTTGAAAACAGCATTTTGTATGTTTTTGCAATCTGAAAACAGCTATTTTATCTTGATTTTGCAAACATAAGCCATTACACACGACATATACATGAATATGACAGTTTAAATACTTGAAAACGGTGTTTTGTTTGCTTTTGCATGCTTAAAACAGCATTTTTATCTTGCTTTCACCAACATTAGCTATTATACACGACAGAAACATGAATATGACAGTTTAAATACTTGAAAACAACATTTTGTAAGTTTTTGCATGCTGAAAACAGCTATTTTATCTTGATTTTGCAAACATAAACCATTACACACGACAGAAACATGAATATGACAGTTTAAATACTTGAAAACAACATTTTGTAAGTTTTTGCATGCTGAAAACAGCTATTTTATCTTGATTTTGCAAACATAAGCCACTACACACGATATATACATGAATATGACAGTTTAAATACTTGAAAACAACATTTTGTAAGTTTTTGCAAGCTGAAAACAGCTATTTTATCTTGATTTTGCAAACATAAACCATTACACACGACATATACATGAATATGACAGTTTATATACTTGAAAACAGCATTTTGTATGTTTTTGCAATCTGAAAACAGCTATTTTATCTTGATTTTGCAAACATAAGCCATTACACACGACATATACATGAATATGACAGTTTAAATACTTGAAAACGGTGTTTTGTTTGCTTTTGCATGCTTAAAACAGCATTTTTATCTTGCTTTCACCAACATTAGCTATTATACACGACAGAAACATGAATATGACAGTTTAAATACTTGAAAACAACATTTTGTAAGTTTTTGCATGCTGAAAACAGCTATTTTATCTTGATTTTGCAAACATAAGCCACTACACACGACATATACATGAATATGACAGTTTAAATACTTGAAAACAACATTTTGTAAGTTTTTGCAAGCTGAAAACAGCTATTTTATCTTGATTTTGCAAACATAAACCATTACACACGACATATACATGAATATGACAGTTTATATACTTGAAAACAGCATTTTCTATGTTTTTGCAAGCTGAAAACATCTATTTCATCTTTATTTTGCAAACATAAGCCATTACACACGACTTTATACATGAATATTACAGTTTAAATACTTGAAAACTGTGTTTTGTATGCTTTTGCATGCTTAAAACAGCATTTTTATCTTGCTTTCACCAACATTAGCTATTATACACGACAGAAACATGAATATGACAGTTTAAATACTTGAAAACAACATTTTGTAAGTTTTTGCATGCTGAAAACGGCTATTTTATCTTGATTTTGCAAACATAAGCCATTACACACGACATATACATGAATATGACAGTTTAAATACTTGAAAACTTTGTTTTGTTTGCTTTTGCATGCTTAAAACAGCATTTTTATCTTGCTTTCACCAACATTAGCTATTATACACGACAGAAACATGAATATGACAGTTTAAATACTTGAAAACAACATTTTGTAAGTTTTTGCATGCTGAAAACAGCTATTTTATCTTGATTTTGCAAACATAAGCCACTACACACGATATATACATGAATATGACAGTTTAAATACTTGAAAACAACATTTTGTAAGTTTTTGCAAGCTGAAAACAGCTATTTTATCTAGATTTTGCAAACATAAACCATTACACACGACATATACATGAATATGACAGTTTATATACTTGAAAACAGCATTTTCTATGTTTTTGCAAACTGAAAACATCTATTTCATTTTTATTTTGCAAACATAAGCCACTACACACGACATATACATGAATATGACAGTTTAAATACTTGAAAACAGCATTTTGTATGTTTTTGCAATCTGAAAACAGCTATTTTATCTTGATTTTGCAAACATAAGCCATTACACACGACATATACATGAATATGACAGTTTAAATACTTGAAAACGGTGTTTTGTTTGCTTTTGCATGCTTAAAACAACATTTTTCTCTTGCTTTCACCAACATTAGCTATTATACATGACAGAAACATGAATATGACAGTTTAAATACTTGAAAACAGCATTTTGTATGTTTTTGCAATCTGAAAACAGCTATTTTATCTTGATTTTGCAAACATAAGCCATTACACACGACATATACATGAATATGACAGTTTAAATACTTGAAAACGGTGTTTTGTTTGCTTTTGCATGCTTAAAACAGCATTTTTATCTTGCTTTCACCAACATTAGCTATTATACACGACAGAAACATGAATATGACAGTTTAAATACTTGAAAACAACATTTTGTAAGTTTTTGCATGCTGAAAACAGCTATTTTATCTTGATTTTGCAAACATAAGCCACTACACACGACATATACATGAATATGACAGTTTAAATACTTGAAAACAACATTTTGTAAGTTTTTGCAAGCTGAAAACAGCTATTTTATCTTGATTTTGCAAACATAAACCATTACACACGACATATACATGAATATGACAGTTTATATACTTGAAAACAGCATTTTCTATGTTTTTGCAAGCTGAAAACATCTATTTCATCTTTATTTTGCAAACATAAGCCATTACACACGACTTTATACATGAATATTACAGTTTAAATACTTTAAAACTGTGTTTTGTATGCTTTTGCATGCTTAAAACAGCATTTTTATCTTGCTTTCACCAACATTAGCTATTATACACGACAGAAACATGAATATGACAGTTTAAATACTTGAAAACAACATTTTGTAAGTTTTTGCATGCTGAAAACGGCTATTTTATCTTGATTTTGCAAACATAAGCCATTACACACGACATATACATGAATATGACAGTTTAAATACTTGAAAACGGTGTTTTGTTTGCTTTTGCATGCTTAAAACAGCATTTTTATCTTGCTTTCACCAACATTAGCTATTATACACGACAGAAACATGAATATGACAGTTTAAATACTTGAAAACAACATTTTGTAAGTTTTTGCATGCTGAAAACAGCTATTTTATCTTGATTTTGCAAACATAAGCCACTACACACGATATATACATGAATATGACAGTTTAAATACTTGAAAACAACATTTTGTAAGTTTTTGCAAGCTGAAAACAGCTATTTTATCTAGATTTTGCAAACATAAACCATTACACACGACATATACATGAATATGACAGTTTATATACTTGAAAACAGCATTTTCTATGTTTTTGCAAACTGAAAACATCTATTTCATTTTTATTTTGCAAACATAAGCCACTACACACGACATATACATGAATATGACAGTTTAAATACTTGAAAACAGCATTTTGTATGTTTTTGCAATCTGAAAACAGCTATTTTATCTTGATTTTGCAAACATAAGCCATTACACACGACATATACATGAATATGACAGTTTAAATACTTGAAAACGGTGTTTTGTTTGCTTTTGCATGCTTAAAACAACATTTTTCTCTTGCTTTCACCAACATTAGCTATTATACATGACAGAAACATGAATATGACAGTTTAAATACTTGAAAACAGCATTTTGTATGTTTTTGCAATCTGAAAACAGCTATTTTATCTTGATTTTGCAAACATAAGCCATTACACACGACATATACATGAATATGACAGTTTAAATACTTGAAAACGGTGTTTTGTTTGCTTTTGCATGCTTAAAACAGCATTTTTATCTTGCTTTCACCAACATTAGCTATTATACACGACAGAAACATGAATATGACAGTTTAAATACTTGAAAACAACATTTTGTAAGTTTTTTGCATGCTGAAAACAGCTATTTTATCTTGATTTTGCAAACATAAGCCACTACACGACATATACATGAATATGACAGTTTAAATACTTGAAAACAACATTTTGTAAGTTTTTGCAAGCTGAAAACAGCTATTTTATCTTGATTTTGCAAACATAAACCATTACACACGACATATACATGAATATGACAGTTTATATACTTGAAAACAGCATTTTCTATGTTTTTGCAAGCTGAAAACATCTATTTCATCTTTATTTTGCAAACATAAGCCATTACACACGACTTTATACATGAATATTACAGTTTAAATACTTGAAAACTGTGTTTTGTATGCTTTTGCATGCTTAAAACAGCATTTTTATCTTGCTTTCACCAACATTAGCTATTATACACGACAGAAACATGAATATGACAGTTTAAATACTTGAAAACAACATTTTGTAAGTTTTTGCATGCTGAAAACAGCTATTTTATCTTGATTTTGCAAACATAAGCCATTACACACGACATATACATGAATATGACAGTTTAAATACTTGAAAACGGTGTTTTGTTTGCTTTTGCATGCTTAAAACAGCATTTTTATCTTGCTTTCACCAACATTAGCTATTATACACGACAGAAACATGAATATGACAGTTTAAATACTTGAAAACAGCATTTTGTAGGTTTTTGCAAGGTGAAAACAGCTATTTTATCTTGATTTTGCAAATATAAGCCATTACACACGACATATACATGAATATGACAGTTTAAATACTTGAAAACGGTGTTTTGTTTGCTTCTGCATGCTTAAAACAACATTTTTCTCTTGCTTTCACCAACATTAGCTATTATACATGACAGAAACATGAATATGACAGTTTAAATACTTGAAAACAGCATTTTGTATGTTTTTGCAATCTGAAAACAGCTATTTTATCTTGATTTTGCAAACATAAGCCATTACACACGACATATACATGAATATGACAGTTTAAATACTTGAAAACGGTGTTTTGTTTGCTTTTGCATGCTTAAAACAGCATTTTTATCTTGCTTTCACCAACATTAGCTATTATACACTACAGAAACATGAATATGACAGTTTAAATACTTGAAAACAGCATTTTGTAGGTTTTTGCAAGGTGAAAACAGCTATTTTATCTTGATTTTGCAAACATAAGCCATCACACACGACATATACATGAATATGACAGTTTAAATACTTGAAAACGGTGTTTTGTTTGCTTTTGCATGCTTAAAACAACATTTTTCTCTTGCTTTCACCAACATTAGCTATTATACATGACAGAAACATGAATATGACAGTTTAAATACTTGAAAACAGCATTTTGTATGTTTTTGCAATCTGAAAACAGCTATTTTATCTTGATTTTGCAAACATAAGCCATTACACACGACATATACATGAATATGACAGTTTAAATACTTGAAAACGGTGTTTTGTTTGCTTTTGCATGCTTAAAACAGCATTTTTATCTTGCTTTCACCAACATTAGCTATTATACACGACAGAAACATGAATATGACAGTTTAAATACTTGAAAACAACATTTTGTAAGTTTTTGCATGCTGAAAACAGCTATTTTATCTTGATTTTGCAAACATAAGCCACTACACACGACATATACATGAATATGACAGTTTAAATACTTGAAAACAACATTTTGTAAGTTTTTGCAAGCTGAAAACTATCTTGAATTTGCAAACATAAACTATTACACACGACATATACATGAATATGACAGTTTAAATACTTGAAAACAACATTTTGTAAGTTTTTGCAAGCTGAAAACAGCTATTTTATCTTGATTTTGCAAACATAAACCATTACACACGACATATACATGAATATGACAGTTTATATACTTGAAAACAGCATTTTCTATGTTTTTGCAAACTGAAAACATCTATTTCATCTTTATTTTGCAAACATAAGCCACGACACACGACATATACATGAATATGACAGTTTAAATACTTGAAAACAGCATTTTGTATGTTTTTGCAATCTGAAAACAGCTATTTTATCTTGATTTTGCAACATAAGCCATTACACACGACATATACATGAATATGACAGTTTAAATACTTGAAAACGGTGTTTTGTTTGCTTTTGCATGCTTAAAACTGCATTTTTATCTTGCTTTCACCAACATTAGCTATTATACACGACATATACATGAATATGACAGTTTAAATACTTGAAAACAGCATTTTGTATGTTTTTGCAAGCTGAAAACAGCTACTTTATCATGATTTTGCAAACATAAGCCATTACACACGACATATACATGAATATGACAGTTTAAATACTTGAAAACTGTGTTTTGTTTGCTTTTGCATGCTTAAAACAGCATTTTTATCTTGCTTTCACCAACATTAGCTATTATACACGACATATACATGAATATGACAGTTTAAATACTTGAAAACAGCATTTTGTATGTTTTTGCAAGCTGAAAACAGCTACTTTATCATGATTTTGCAAACATAAGCCATTACACACGACATATGCATGAATATGACAGTTTAAATACTTGAAAACGGTGTTTTGTTTGCTTTTGCATGCTTAAAACAACATTTTTCTCTTGCTTTTACCAACATTAGCTATTATACATGACAGAAACATGAATATGACAGTTTAAATACTTGAAAACAGCATTTTGTATGTTTTTGCTATCTGAAAACAGCTATTTTATCTTGATTTTGCAAACATAAGCCATTACACACGACATATACATGAATATGACAGTTTAAATACTTGAAAACGGTGTTTTGTTTGCTTTTGCATGCTTAAAACAGCATTTTTATCTTGCTTTCACCAACATTAGCTATTATACACGACAGAAACATGAATATGACAGTTTAAATACTTGAAAACAACATTTTGTAAGTTTTTGCATGCTGAAAACAGCTATTTTATCTTGATTTTGCAAACATAAGCCACTACACACGACATATACATGAATATGACAGTTTAAATACTTGAAAACAACATTTTGTAAGTTTTTGCAAGCTGAAAACAGCTACTTATCTTGATTTTGCAAACATAAACCATTACACACGACATATACATGAATATGACAGTTTAAATACTTGAAAACAGCATTTTGTATGTTTTTGCAATCTGAAAACAGCTATTTTATCTTGATTTTGCAAACATAAGCCATTACACACGACATATACATGAATATGACAGTTTAAATACTTGAAAACGGTGTTTTGTTTGCTTTTGCATGCTTAAAACAGCATTTTTATCTTGCTTTCACCAACATTAGCTATTATACACGACATATACATGAATATGACAGTTTAAATACTTGAAAACGGTGTTTTTTTTGCTTTTGCATGCTTAAAACAGCATTTTTATCTTGCTTTCACCAACATTAGCTATTATACACGACAGAAACATGAATATGACAGTTTAAATACTTGAAAACGGTGTTTTGTTTGCTTTTGCATGCTTAAAACAGCATTTTTATCTTGCTTTCACCAACATTAGCTATTATACACGACAGAAACATGAATATGACAGTTTAAATACTTGAAAACAGCATTTTGTAGGTTTTTGCAAGGTGAAAACAGCTATTTTATCTTGATTTTGCAAACATAAGCCATTACACACGACATATACATGAATATGACAGTTTAAATACTTGAAAACGGTGTTTTGTTTGCTTTTGCATGCTTAAAACAACATTTTTCTCTTGCTTTCACCAACATTAGCTATTATACATGACAGAAACATGAATATGACAGTTTAAATACTTGAAAACAGCATTTTGTATGTTTTTGCAATCTGAAAACAGCTATTTTATCTTGATTTTGCAAACATAAGCCATTACACACGACATATACATGAATATGACAGTTTAAATACTTGAAAACGGTGTTTTGTTTGCTTTTGCATGCTTAAAACAGCATTTTTATCTTGCTTTCACCAACATTAGCTATTATACACGACAGAAACATGAATATGACAGTTTAAATACTTGAAAACAACATTTTGTAAGTTTTTGCATGCTGAAAACAGCTATTTTATTTTGATTTTGCAAACATAAACCATTACACACGACATATACATGAATATGACAGTTTATATACTTGAAAACAGCATTTTCTATGTTTTTGCAAGCTGAAAACATCTATTTCATCTTTATTTTGCAAACATAAGCCATTACACACGACTTTATACATGAATATGACAGTTTAAATACTTGAAAACGGTGTTTTGTTTGCTTTTGCATGCTTAAAACAGCATTTTTATCTTGCATTCACCAACATTAGCTATTATACACGACAGAAACATGAATATGACAGTTTAAATACTTGAAAACAACATTTTGTAAGTTTTTGCATGCTGAAAACAGCTATTTTATCTTAATTTTGCAAACATAAGCCATTACACACGACATATACATGAATATGACAGTTTAAATACTTGAAAACGGTGTTTTGTTTGCTTTTGCATGCTTAAAACAGCATTTTTATCTTGCTTTCACCAACATTAGCTATTATACACGACAGAAACATGAATATGACAGTTTAAATACTTGAAAACAACATTTTGTAAGTTTTTGCAAGCTGAAAACAGCTATTTTATCTTGATTTTGCAAACATAAACCATTACACACGACATATACATGAATATGACAGTTTATATACTTGAAAACAGCATTTTATATGTTTTTGCAAGCTGAAAACAGCTATTTTATCTTGAATTTGCAAACATAAGCCACTACACACGACATATACATGAATATGACAGTTTAAATACTTGAAAACGGTGTTTTGTTTGCTTTTGCATGCTTAAAACCGCATTTTTATCATGCTTTCACCAACATTAGCTATTATACACGACAGAAACATGAATATGACAGTTTAAATACTTGAAAACAACATTTTGTAAGTTTTTGCAAGCTGAAAACAGCTATTTTATCTTGATTTTGCAAACATAAGCCATTACACACGACATATACATGAATATGACAGTTTAAATACTTGAAAACGGTGTTTTGTTTGCTTTTGCATGCTTAAAACAGCATTTTTATCTTGCTTTCACCAACATTAGCTATTATACACGACAGAAACATGAATATGACAGTTTAAATACTTGAAAACAACATTTTGTAAGTTTTTGCATGCTGAAAACAGCTATTTTATCTTGATTTTGCAAACATAAGCCACTACACACGACATATACATGAATATGACAGTTTAAATACTTGAAAACAACATTTTGTAAGTTTTTACAAGCTGAAAACAGCTATTTCATCTTTATTTTGCAAAACATAAGCCATTACACACGACTTTATACATGAATATGACAGTTTAAATACTTGAAAACGGTGTTTTGTTTGCTTTTGCATGCTTAAAACAGCATTTTTATCTTGCTTTCACCAACATTAGCTATTATACACGACAGAAACATGAATATGACAGTTTAAATACTTGAAAACAACATTTTGTAAGTTTTTGCAAGCTGAAAACAGCTATTTTATCTTGATTTTGCAAACATAAGCCATTACACACGACATATACATGAATATGACAGTTTAAATACTTGAAAACGGTGTTTTGTTTGCTTTTGCATGCTTAAAACAGCATTTTTATCTTGCTTTCACCAACATTAGCTATTATACACGACAGAAACATGAATATGATAGTTTAAATACTTGAAAACAACATTTTGTAAGTTTTTGCATGCTGAAAACAGCTATTTTATCTTGATTTTGCAAACATAAACCATTACACACGACATATACATGAATATGACAGTTTATGTACTTGAAAACAGCATTTTCTATGTTTTTGCAAGCTGAAAACATCTATTTCATCTTTATTTTGCAAACATAAGCCATTACACACGACTTTATACATGAATATGACAGTTTAAATACTTGAAAACGGTGTTTTGTTTGCTTTTGCATGCTTAAAACAGCACTTTTATCTTGCTTTCACCAACATTAGCTATTATACACGACAGAAACATGAATATGACAGTTTAAATACTTGAAAACAACATTTTGTAAGTTTTTGCATGCTGAAAACAGCTATTTTATCTTGATTTTGCAAACATAAGCCATTACACACGACATATACATGAATATGACAGTTTAAATACTTGAAAACGGTGTTTTGTTTGCTTTTGCATGCTTAAAACAGCATTTTTTTCTTGCTTTCACCAACATTAGCTATTATACACGACAGAAACATGAATATGACAGTTTAAATACTTGAAAACAACATTTTGTAAGTTTTTGCAAGCTGAAAACAGCTATTTTATCTTGATTTTGCAAACATAAACCATTACACACGACATATACATGAATATGACAGTTTATATACTTGAAAACAGCATTTTCTATGATTTTGCAAGCTGAAAACATCTATTTCATCTTTATTTTGCAAACATAAGCCATTACACACGACTTTATACATGAATATGACAGTTTAAATACTTGAAAACGGTGTTTTGTTTGCTTTTGCATGCTTAAAACAGCATTTTTATCTTGCTTTCACCAACATTAGCTATTATACACGACAGAAACATGAATATGACAGTTTAAATACTTGAAAACAACATTTTGTAAGTTTTTGCAAGCTGAAAACAGCTATTTTATCTTGATTTTGCAAACATAAGCCATTACACACGACATATACATGAATATGACAGTTTAAATACTTGAAAACGGTGTTTTGTTTGCTTTTGCATGCTTAAAACAGCATTTTTATCTTGCTTTCACCAACATTAGCTATTATACACGACAGAAACATGAATATGATAGTTTAAATACTTGAAAACAACATTTTGTAAGTTTTTGCATGCTGAAAACAGCTATTTTATCTTGATTTTGCAAACATAAACCATTACACACGACATATACATGAATATGACAGTTTATGTACTTGAAAACAGCATTTTCTATGTTTTTGCAAGCTGAAAACATCTATTTCATCTTTATTTTGCAAACATAAGCCATTACACACGACTTTATACATGAATATGACAGTTTAAATACTTGAAAACGGTGTTTTGTTTGCTTTTGCATGCTTAAAACAGCATTTTTATCTTGCTTTCACCAACATTAGCTATTATACACGACAGAAACATGAATATGACAGTTTAAATACTTGAAAACAACATTTTGTAAGTTTTTGCATGCTGGAAACAGCTATTTTATCTTGATTTTGCAAACATAAGCCATTACATACGACATATACATGAATATGACAGTTTAAATACTTGAAAACGGTGTTTTGTTTGCTTTTGCATGCTTAAAACAGCATTTTTATCTTGCTTTCACCAACATTAGCTATTATACACGACAGAAACATGAATATGACAGTTTAAATACTTGAAAACAACATTTTGTAAGTTTTTGCAAGCTGAAAACAGCTATTTTATCTTGATTTGGCAAACATAAACCATTACACACGACATATACATGAATATGACAGTTTATATACTTGAAAACAGCATTTTCTATGTTTTTGCAAGCTGAAAACATCTATTTCATCTTTATTTTGCAAACATAAGCCATTACACACGACTTTATACATGAATATGACAGTTTAAATACTTGAAAACGGTGTTTTGTTTGCTTTTGCATGCTTAAAACAGCATTTTTATCTTGCTTTCACCAACATTAGCTATTATACACGACAGAAACATGAATATGACAGTTTAAATACTTGAAAACAACATTTTGTAAGTTTTTGCAAGCTGAAAACAGCTATTTTATCTTGATTTTGCAAACATAAGCCACTACACACGACATATACATGAATATGACAGTTTAAATACTTGAAAACAACATTTTGTAAGTTTTTGCAAGCTGAAAACTATCTTGAATTTGCAAACATAAACCATTACACACGACATATACATGAATATGACAGTTTAAATACTTGAAAACAACATTTTGTAAGTTTTTGCAAGCTGAAAACAGCTATTTTATCTTGATTTTGCAAACATAAACCATTACACACGACATATACATGAATATGACAGTTTATATACTTGAAAACAGCATTTTCTATGTTTTTGCAAACTGAAAACATCTATTTCATCTTTATTTTGCAAACATAAGCCACGACACACGACATATACATGAATATGACAGTTTAAATACTTGAAAACAGCATTTTGTATGTTTTTGCAATCTGAAAACAGCTATTTTATCTTGATTTTGCAAACATAAGCCATTACACACGACATATACATGAATATGACAGTTTAAATACTTGAAAACGGTGTTTTGTTTGCTTTTGCATGCTTAAAACTGCATTTTTATCTTGCTTTCACCAACATTAGCTATTATACACGACATATACATGAATATGACAGTTTAAATACTTGAAAACAGCATTTTGTATGTTTTTGCAAGCTGAAAACAGCTACTTTATCATGATTTTGCAAACATAAGCCATTACACACGACATATACATGAATATGACAGTTTAAATACTTGAAAACTGTGTTTTGTTTGCTTTTGCATGCTTAAAACAGCATTTTTATCTTGCTTTCACCAACATTAGCTATTATACACGACATATACATGAATATGACAGTTTAAATACTTGAAAACAGCATTTTGTATGTTTTTGCAAGCTGAAAACAGCTACTTTATCATGATTTGCAAACATAAGCATTACACACGACATATGCATGAATATGACAGTTTAAATACTTGAAAACGGTGTTTTGTTTGCTTTTGCATGCTTAAAACAACATTTTTCTCTTGCTTTTACCAACATTAGCTATTATACATGACAGAAACATGAATATGACAGTTTATATACTTGAAAACAGCATTTTGTATGTTTTTGCTATCTGAAAACAGCTATTTTATCTTGATTTTGCAAACATAAGCCATTACACACGACATATACATGAATATGACAGTTTAAATACTTGAAAACGGTGTTTTGTTTGCTTTTGCATGCTTAAAACAGCATTTTTATCTTGCTTTCACCAACATTAGCTATTATACACGACAGAAACATGAATAGACAGTTTAAATACTTGAAAACAACATTTTGTAAGTTTTTGCATGCTGAAAACAGCTATTTTATCTTGATTTTGCAAACATAAGCCACTACACACGACATATACATGAATATGACAGTTTAAATACTTGAAAACAACATTTTGTAAGTTTTTGCAAGCTGAAAACAGCTACTTTATCTTGATTTTGCAAACATAAACCATTACACACGACATATACATGAATATGACAGTTTAAATACTTGAAAACAGCATTTTGTATGTTTTTGCAATCTGAAAACAGCTATTTTATCTTGATTTTGCAAACATAAGCCATTACACACGACATATACATGAATATGACAGTTTAAATACTTGAAAACGGTGTTTTGTTTGCTTTTGCATGCTTAAAACAGCATTTTTATCTTGCTTTCACCAACATTAGCTATTATACACGACATATACATGAATATGACAGTTTAAATACTTGAAAACGGTGTTTTTTTTTGCTTTTGCATGCTTAAAACAGCATTTTTATCTTGCTTTCACCAACATTAGCTATTATACACGACAGAAACATGAATATGACAGTTTAAATACTTGAAAACGGTGTTTTGTTTGCTTTTGCATGCTTAAAACAGCATTTTTATCTTGCTTTCACCAACATTAGCTATTATACACGACAGAAACATGAATATGACAGTTTAAATACTTGAAAACAGCATTTTGTAGGTTTTTGCAAGGTGAAAACAGCTATTTTATCTTGATTTTGCAAACATAAGCCATTACACACGACATATACATGAATATGACAGTTTAAATACTTGAAAACGGTGTTTTGTTTGCTTTTGCATGCTTAAACAACATTTTCTCTTGCTTTCACCAACATTAGCTATTATACATGACAGAAACATGAATATGACAGTTTAAATACTTGAAAACAGCATTTTGTATGTTTTTGCAATCTGAAAACAGCTATTTTATCTTGATTTTGCAAACATAAGCCATTACACACGACATATACATGAATATGACAGTTTAAATACTTGAAAACGGTGTTTTGTTTGCTTTTGCATGCTTAAAACAGCATTTTTATCTTGCTTTCACCAACATTAGCTATTATACACGACAGAAACATGAATATGACAGTTTAAATACTTGAAAACAACATTTTGTAAGTTTTTGCATGCTGAAAACAGCTATTTTATTTTGATTTTGCAACATAAACCATTACACACGACATATACATGAATATGACAGTTTATATACTTGAAAACAGCATTTTCTATGTTTTTGCAAGCTGAAAACATCTATTTCATCTTTATTTTGCAAACATAAGCCATTACACACGACTTTATACATGAATATGACAGTTTAAATACTTGAAAACGGTGTTTTTGTTTGCTTTTGCATGCTTAAAACAGCATTTTTATCTTGCATTCACCAACATTAGCTATTATACACGACAGAAACATGAATATGACAGTTTAAATACTTGAAAACAACATTTTGTAAGTTTTTGCATGCTGAAAACAGCTATTTTATCTTAATTTTGCAAACATAAGCCATTACACACGACATATACATGAATATGACAGTTTAAATACTTGAAAACGGTGTTTTGTTTGCTTTTGCATGCTTAAAACAGCATTTTATCTTGCTTTCACCAACATTAGCTATTATACACGACAGAAACATGAATATGACAGTTTAAATACTTGAAAACAACATTTTGTAAGTTTTTGCAAGCTGAAAACAGCTATTTTATCTTGATTTTGCAAACATAAACCATTACACACGACATATACATGAATATGACAGTTTATATACTTGAAAACAGCATTTTATATGTTTTTGCAAGCTGAAAACAGCTATTTTATCTTGAATTTGCAAACATAAGCCACTACACACGACATATACATGAATATGACAGTTTAAATACTTGAAAACGGTGTTTTGTTTGCTTTTGCATGCTTAAAACCGCATTTTTATCATGCTTTCACCAACATTAGCTATTATACACGACAGAAACATGAATATGACAGTTTAAATACTTGAAAACAACATTTTGTAAGTTTTTGCAAGCTGAAAACAGCTATTTTATCTTGATTTTGCAAACATAAGCCATTACACACGACATATACATGAATATGACAGTTTAAATACTTGAAAACGGTGTTTTGTTTGCTTTTGCATGCTTAAAACAGCATTTTTATCTTGCTTTCACCAACATTAGCTATTATACACGACAGAAACATGAATATGACAGTTTAAATACTTGAAAACAACATTTTGTAAGTTTTTGCATGCTGAAAACAGCTATTTTATCTTGATTTTGCAAACATAAGCCACTACACACGACATATACATGAATATGACAGTTTAAATACTTGAAAACAACATTTTGTAAGTTTTTACAAGCTGAAAACAGCTATTTCATCTTTATTTTGCAA